>PVHX01015269.1:0-47419 GCA_004024805.1 Geosciurus inauris
CCCCCTTATGTATCCTCATCCACTAATCAGAGAGAACATTCGGCATTTGGTTTTTTGGGATTGGCTTACTTCACTAAGCATAATGTTCTCCAATTCCATCCATTTGCCTGTAAATGCCATAATTTTATTTTCTTTTGTTGCTGAATAATATTCCATTGTGTATATGTACCACAGTTTCTTTATCCATTCATCTATTGAAAGGCATCTGGATTGCTTCCATAGTTTTGCAATTGTGAATTGTGCTGCTATAAACATTGAGGTGACTGCTTTATTGTAATGTGCTTTTTAAAAATCTTTGGGGTATAGGCCAAGGAGTGGGATAGCTGGATCGAATGGTGGTTCCGTTCCAAGTTTTTTAAGAAATCTCCAAAATGCTTTCCAGATTGGTTGCACCAATTTGCAGTCCCACCAGCAATGTTTGAGTGTACCTTTTTCACCACATCCTCGCCAGCACTTATTGTTGCTGGTATTTTGGATAGCTGCCATTCTGACTGGTGTGAGATGATATCTGAGCATAGTTTTGATTTGCATTTCTCTAATGGATAGAGACATTGAACATTTCTTCGTATATATATTTATTGATTGTATATCTTCTTCTGAAAGGTTTCTATTCAGCTCCTTAGCCCATGGCCTAAACTCAGCAATTAAAAAACACAGATTGGCAGACTGGATTACAAAAAAAAGACCCTACAATATGCTGCCTCCAAGAGATTCATCTCATGGAAAGAGACTCTCACAGATTGAAGGTGAAAGAATGGAAAAAAATTTATCACTCACATGGTCCGTGTAAACAAGCTGGAGTTTCCATCCTAGTCTCAGATAAAGTAGACTTCACTTACAAATCTTTTGAAGTCCCAAGACCAAGGTTATTTTTACCTCTAACCACTAGGAGGCATTTCCTGAATAATACTTACCTCCAGGTGCAGCCTCTCGGCCTTTGAGTCTCATGACACCTGCAGGTGCAGCTGGTGCTCCTTGGAACCTCGTGACTCTTTACTTTCTGCAACCCTGAAATCTGGAGCTCATAATGACTAACATGCCTCCTTTTTGCTTCAGCGTTTATCACGGTGCCCAGGATTGAATAAATATTTCTCTGAACAAATGAAGGGACCCTTAGCATTTCCAGTCTTCCAAGTGTAACTTAGAAATCTAAAGCACTAATAATTGAACAGTTTTGCCTTAGAGGATAAGTATTTGTTGAGAAAGGAGATGAAGCCATCTGGCTTGCCTGAGATAGTGTGTGTGTGTGTGTGTGTGTGTGTGTGTGGCTGGAGATCAATCTCAGGGCCTTGCACATGCTACACAAGTGCTCTGTTGATGAACTACACCCCCAGCCTTGAAATTTTTAATAGCCAAGAGTATGGATTTCCTCTTCATTAGCATATGTAGAGTGCTTACTGAGTGTTGGTAGTGTGAGAATATTCCCTGCTGTTCATCAGATATTCAAAATTAATGCTTTTATGCTCTTTAATGTTTTAAAGATGAATTAAAGTTTTTGGTTATAATACATGTAACCATCTGAATTTATACATTTTGAAAATGACTTTCTGTTTTTGAACTATTACATGCTAGTAATCTAAATAAATTGTGGCGTGCTGTTTTATTTTTTGCAAGCATAGACCTCTTTCCTGTATAGATGTAAGGAACACATCCTCAGGTCCAGCTCTGTGGGATATTTGCCTAAAGGTGATGGAGAAAAGACATACAGTAGCTGAAACTATTTACAGAATATTTACTCTGAACCAGGCCAGGACCACCCTGGGATGCAGGAACTCATTTACAAATGAATCTGTGGAAGGATTTCTGCCCAGCAGTGGTTCTTCATCCACAGCCTTCTTTGCTTTTGGCGATGCCCATGGGCAGAGTGTGGAAAGGAGGCAAAGACATTTGTCTGTGAGCCCTTCGCAATCACTGCCCTCGGGCCTGCTATCACGCTGGCCTCTGTGTTTCTGCCACCACTCAGCATGAAGACTGGGTTGCTTCAACACCCCGACACTGGACACCACCTGTCTCCACCTCCCTGTCTAGGTGTTGGTTTATTTCATCCTTTGAAAATTCAATGCCTCTGAAATTCAACTTGAGCCAGATATATTTTTTAAGAGCAAATAAAGTGATCTTCCAAACTAATCTATGTTAATGGATACTGAGGGAGATTAGAGCATCTCTATCTTAGCCATTTATATAAAAAATTCATATTAGATGCTTTCAGGAAACTGTGTCATAGAGTGCTAGTGTTGTTTACCTGCAGTATGAGTCTCAGGTAAATTCAAGGCATGAAGCACGAAAAGGTCATGTCACAGCTGGAAGATATGCTACTTTAAGAAAAGTGTGGGTTCTTGAGTTGGGAAGGTCCCCAAGAAGCTAGAAGGGTTCTGTCCAATAGATAACATTAGCCAAACAAGTCATTTAAAATTTTCTAGAAGCCACAAAAAGTAAAAAGAAACAGGTGACTTTAATTTTAGTAATATACTTTATTCAATACTTCAGTCAACATGTAATCCATATAAAAATATTTGTGACTCTTTTTTTCTTTTTAGCACTAAATTTTTGAAATATAGTATTATTCTACATAGTGGATTAGTTGTATTTAACATGTTCAATAGCCACACATGGGTGGAGCTACCATATTGGAGAGTACTGTTCTAGAATCTCAGGGTGAAAAAATTTTTCAAAAGTCTTTAAATCCCACAATACATTCAGAGCCTGAGACCCCTATAGAGCACCCAAACCTGGTGATTATTCTCCCTATGGGTGATCACATCTAGAGACAGAAAATTCATGGCTTTTCAATGTTGGAATGCTCTAACCTTAAGCAAATTTGTGGACTCTGATCTCCTGAGTTTAGGAAAGTATCATACTCCTGTCAGAGGAGCACATTTCAAGTACCTCAAGGAGGTCATTATAATCCCTGAATTTGTTCTTTTTTTAAAAAAAATATATTTTTTAGTTGTTGATGGACCTTTATTTATTTATTCATAGTGGTACTGAGAATCTCACTCAGTGCCTCACACATGCTAGGCAAGTGCTCTTTGATTGTTCTTTAGGCTAAGCATCCCTGGTGGTTTTACCTGCTTTCCTTATGAAAATAAGGTTTCCAGAGTCTAGAGAAGTATAAACATCATTATTTCCTATGTGTTTTTCTTAATTTTTGATGACTCCAAAAACATAACACCAACTTAAAGGACCTGTGTAATGTAGAAATAAAGAACTTCAAAGAAAGAAATAGGCAAGCAAATTGGTGAGTCGCTTGGTTCCTGTACACAGGTTACAGGACTAAAACCAATGAAAAGGGAAAGTTGTGATACTTCTGTGCAGATCCTGAGCTTCTCTTGCTTAACCCCCCACATAAGGTACTTTTGTGGCCACGTTTGTGCTTCTCTGGTCTACCATTTAATCCCTCCAGAAACCCTCCATGTACACAGAGCAAGCCCAGAAAAACCTCTAAAACAAAAGTGAGTAGTCATTGATTAGTGTGAATCCAAACCAGTGAGTTTTGATTCCAGGGACAATCACAATTAAAACCTTATCTCTAATTACAAGTTGTGGGGGTCCACCTTTCTCACCTATGAAATTATTGCTAGATATTCAGCTATGCCTTATTTTAAGAAAAAATTCATACTTAGGTCTTTAATTTGTTTTATAGATTGAGCCAAAGGCAGCAAAGTGGGCAGAAACCACCTTCATTCTTCACTTTACCTAGAATATTTTCTATATATTCAACAACTGAAAGGTTCTGAGAGGCTCCTTATTCTCAGGCCACAGAAGGCCTACCAGTAGGAACTCATCTAAAAGTTTCAGATGACTTTGCTCCAGTTCTTCAGGACTACTTCAAAAACAAAAATTTTCCAGGCTCTGCTGAAGGAGCAGCCTCATTTTCCCATTATTAGGTTGAACATAAGGAAAAGGGATTCCTAGAGCTGGAAACAAGAACATGGCCCTTATCTTGACGTAATTGACAAATGATTGTGGAGTAGATGACGTCTACATTTTGTTTTTGGCAAAATGTATGAATCCAGAACAATTTAACATATAAATTAGAGGAATATTTATGGAAGTATTTATTAAGTCAATAATAAAGTTGTTTCAATAATAAGGTCAATTAAAGGACTTTAAGAAACAATTTGACTCACAAAACACAACTTACCTTTTCAGAAATACACCCTTTGGGCAGACTTGGACATACTGTCAATATCTATTTAAATCTGTTCTTATGTTGCAGAGCTAACCCTCAAAAGACACCAGCCAACCATTTCAGCATCAATAAGTCTTTGAAAAATAGTCCAAAGAGGCTGAACTCTAAACAAAGAGAGATAGAGAGTTCATTTTGAATGGGAAGATACATAATAAGATTATGGAATAAGTGAAGTAAAGAAACTCATTCATTCTTTGCACAGGACCTCTTTTAGAAAGGAGGGGGGGGGGGAGAGAATGATGATGAACAACATTACTCATTGTGGCAGAGTGTATTTTCCAAAGATGGCGATGACAATATCTTTGACCCCACATGCTAAAATATAATCTTGCCATGCCCTCATCAATAGATGGAGTCTAATTCCCCTCTCCTTGCATGTGTTAGAATGGTGCTACGACTGCTTAGAACCTATAGAAAGAAGTGAAAGTGAATTTTAAGTTTCTTAAAAACTTAGTGGATACTATATTAACTGTACATTGCTGTGTGATGCATGCATTTAATTTTTCATTACATTTTTTATTTTGAGATAATTGTAGGACCACATACAATTGTAAGAAATAATACAGAGAGTATATTACTCTCTGGAATGTAAATTCTTATTCCCAATGACAATATCTTTAATATCTTATAAACTATATAGTTCAATATCACAACTATAGATATTTATACAGTCAATGTATGGAATATTTCCATTAGTATACAAATCTGTCATGTTGTCCCTTTAAAGCCACACTTCCTTCCCTTCCACACACCTTCCTTATCCCTTGAAAAACACTAATTTTTTCTCCATGTCTATGATAATAATAATAAAAATAAATATTTGTCACTTTAAGGATGTAATATAAATAGTTACAGGGTATACAAACTTTTAGGGTTGGCTTTTCTTTATTCAGTATAATGCTCTGGTAATTCTTTCAGAGATGGGTGTATGTATCAACTGCCTGTTCCTTTTCAATGTTGAGAAGTGTCCCATGGTGTGGATGTACCACAGTTTGCTTAACCATTCACCTGTTGAAAGACATGTGAATTATTTCCATTTTGGGGCTGCTATGAACATTCATGTAAAGTTATTTTGTGTGAACATATGTTTACACAAATGCCCAGCAGTGTAATTATTAGGATATTAAAATAACCAATTTTGCACATTGATCCTATGACCTTGCCAACTTTTTTGTCAGTTCTAGGAGATTTTTGTTTGTTTTTGTAGATTTCTTAAGATTTTTTTATGTCAGTAATCATGTTATTTACAAGTATGGACAAGTTTGTTTTTTAACCTTTATGATCTGTATACCTTTATTTCCTTTCCTGCTTTTTGCATTTTCTAGAAGTTCCAGAATAATGTTGAAGAAAAGGAGTAGAGTGAACATCCTGGTCCTGTTTCCGATCTCAAGAGGAAAGTAATTGGTCTTTTACTGTTATACATAATAGTAGCTGTAGGAATTTTGTAAATAATCTTTTGTAAGATGAAGAGTTCATCTTTATTCCTGATTTTCTGAAAGATACTTTTCAAATCATGAGTAGGTGTTGAGTTCGGATAAATGCTTTTTTTGTATCAGTTGATATGGTCATGTGAGTTTTATTCTTTAGCCTGCTAATTAGTGGATTACATTAATTTTTTAAATATTGAACCAGCCTTTTATCTCTGGAATTCCACTTAATAATGATGCATAATTCTTTTTATATATTTCTAAGTTCTACTTACAAATATTTTGCTAAGAATTTTTGTGTCTATGTTCATGAGGGATATTGGTCTGTAGTTTTGTTTTAAACTACTGTTTGCAGATACAGTTATCTAATCCTTGACAGAGGTGTCAAAAACATATGTTGAAGAAAAGACAGCCTTTTAAACAAATGCTGCTGGGAAAACTGGACATTTACATATAGAAGAATGAAACTAGATCCATATCTCTTACCCTGCACAAAAGTCAACTTGAAATAGATCAAAGACCAAGGAATTAGACCAGAAACTTTGCAACTGCTAGAAGAAACGTAGGCTCAACATTCCAACATATAGGCTCAAGCACCAATTTTCTCAATAGAACTCCTAAAGCTCAAGAAACAATACCAGGAATTAATAAATGGGGTGGAATCAAATTAAAAAGTTTTTGCACAGCAAAGGAAACAAGAACATGAAGAAAGAACCTACAGAATGGGAGAAAAAAATCTTTGCTAGCCACTCCTCTGATAGGGGATATAACCAGGATATACAAAGAACTCAATTTACCACCAGACACTTCTCAGAAGAAGATATAAAATCAATCAACAAATATATGAAAAAATATTCAACTTCTTTAGTAATTACAGAAATTTCAAATCAAAACTTCTCTAAGATTTCATCTCACTCCAGTCAGAATGGCAATTATCAAGAATACAAGCAATAATAATTGTTGGTGAGGATGTGGGGAAAAAGGTACACTTATACATTGCTGAAGGCACTGCAAATTGGTACAACCAATCTGGAAAGCAGTATGGAGATTCCTTAGAAAACTTGGAATGGAAGCACTATTTGACCCAGCTATCCCACTCCTTGGTCTATACCCAAAGGATTTAAAATCAGTGACACAGCCACATCAATATTTATAGCAGCTTAATTCACAATAGCTAAACTGTGGAAGCAACCTAAATGCCCTTCAATAGATGGATGGGTAAAGAAACTGTGGTACATATACACAATGGAATATTACTCAACATTAAAAGAGAGTCAAATATGGCATTTGTATGTAAATGAATAGAGTTGGAGAATGTGCTAAATGAAGTAAGCCAATCCCAAAAAACTAAAGGCAAAATGTTCTCTCTGATAAATGGATGCTGATCAATAATGTGGGGGGAGGGTGTTGGGAGAATGGAGGCACTTTGGGCAAAGGGGAGGGAATACGGGGGCAGGAAAGATGGTGGAATGAGATGAACATCATTACCCTAGATGCATGTGTGACTGTACATGTGGTGTGACTCTACATCATGTACAACCAGAGAAATGAAAAGTCGTGCTCCATTTGTGTACAAAGAATTGAATGCATTATGCTACATGCATAACTAATTAGAACAAATAAAAAAAAACTGTTAATACTGCTGAAGGTGTCCATAAGGGGTATATTTTAGATAAAGGTGTATATATAAGCAAGAGAGTATAATAAAATTGTGCATTGGCAATACAGAGAAGCATACAAAAGAGCTAAAAAAAAAAAAAAAAAAAAAAAAAAAAAAAAAAAAAAAAAAAAAAAAAAAAAAAAAAAAAAAAAAAAAAAAAAAAAAAAAAAAAAAAAAAAAAAAAAACCCAAAGACTTACCACTAAAAACGCAACTGATCCAATCAATAAATGGGCAATGAATAAAAGCTATTTTCCAAAAAAAGAAATACAAATGGCCAACAAACATGAAAATACATTCAGCATATTTAGCATTAAGGGAAATGCAAATCAAAACTCACTAAGATTTCATTTCATTCCAGTTAGAATGGCAATCATCAAGAATACAAACAATAAATGTTGGCAAAGATCCAGGGAAATGGACTCTTTATATACTCTTAGTAGGAATGTATTCGTGAGCTCACTATAGAAATCAGAATGGAGGTTCCTCAAACCACTAGCAATGGAACCATCATATGACCTAGTTATACCACTCCTTGGTATTTATCCCGAAGAATTAAAGTCAACATATTATAGCAATACATGCATACCCAGGTTTATAGCAGCACAACTTAAAATAGCTAAACTATGGAAGCAGCTTAGATATTTGTTAGTGGATGAATAAGTAAAGAGAATATGGTACATATGCACAAGAGAATTTTATTTAGCCCTAAAGAAGAACAAAATTATGTTATTTGCAGGAAAATGGGTGAAACTGGAAAGCATAATATGAAGTAAGCCAGACCCATGAAGTCAAAGAGTGTATTTTGTCTCATATGTGGAAGCTAAAGAGAAAAAGAGAGGGGGAAAATGGAATCTTCTGAAAATAGAAGGGAGACCAGAAGTGAATAAGAAGTGGCCCAGATCTGCTCCAGAGTTCCTGCCAACCCAGGAGCTCAAGAGAGGGCCCCAAACCGCCCTCAGAGCCCAGCCAAGGGCAGACCTGAGACTGCTAGCTGCCAGCCACAGGGGAGCCCACACCCACAATAAGAGTCACCCATAGAGACCCCTGCATGAGACTGCTTAAGTGAGGCCTGGGACTGTCCCCAGTTCCACTCCACAGTTCCTGCTGACCTAGTGGGAGCACAAGAGAGGGCCCAAAACCACCTTCAGGGACCATCTATGGAGCCCAGCCAAGGCCACTCCCACTGCCCTCTTGAGGTACTTCCACTACTAGTGCCACCAACTTTAGTGGCAGTAGTGTCCATTTGGGGACACCTCCTGGGGACTGGAAGTAACTCCAAGGTGAGATACAGATAATCTGTAGTGTCAATACAAGATTATAGGATAGAAACCGCAATACCTCAGATCAGCATTGCAAGAAAGGAAGATACATAATCAACATGAAAAAACAAGGGAAGAAAGTGCCCCAAATAAACCTAGATACCACAGTAATAGAATCCATTGACAGCACACTTGATGAAATGTCAGAGAAAGAAATCAGAATGTATATAATTAAAATGATCTGCGAATTAAAAATGACTTAAGCGAGCAAATACAGGCAAAAATTGATCAATCCAACAAGGAAATGGGAGGCAGAAAAGGCAACCATTGATCACTCTAACAAAGAGATAAGAGAGCAAATACAAATAGCAAAAGATTACTTTAAGAAAGACCTGGAGATAGTGGAAAAAAAAAAAAAACAATCAGAAATTCTTAAAATGAAGGAAACAATAAACCAAACAAAAACCTCAATAGAAAGCATCAACAGCAAACTAGATCACCTGGAAGACAGAACCTTGGATAATGAAGACAAAATATACAATCTTGAAAATAAAGTTGACCATAGAGTGAAGATGGTAAGAAATCATAAACAGAACATACAAGAATTATGGGACAGCTTCAAAAGACCAAATCTAAGATATATCGGGATAGAAGAAGGGGCAGAATTTCAAACCAAAGGAATGCACAGTCTCTTCAATAAAATAATATCAGAAAATTTCCCACACATGAAAAATGAATTGGAACATCAAATACAAGAGGCTTATAGTACATCAAATGTACAAAATTACAACAGATCTACACCAAGGCACATTATAATGAAAATGCCCAGCATACGGAATAAGGATAGAATTTTAAAGGCTGCAACAGAGAGGAATCAGATTATGCATAAGGGGAGACCAATTCGGATCTCAGCAGATTTTTCAACCCAGATCCTAAAAGCCAGGAGATCATGGAACAACATATACCAAGCTCTGAAAGAAAATGGATGCCAACCAAGAATCTTATATCCAGCAAAACTGAGCTTTAGATTTGATGATGAAATAAAAACATTTCATGTTAAACAAAAGTTAAAAGAATTTACAGCAAGAAAGCCTGTACTACACAACATTCTCGGCAAAAAATTCCATGAGGAAGAAATGAAAACCAACAATGAAAATATACAAAAAGAGGAACTACACTAAAAAAAAGGGAGGGGCAATCAAAGGAGAAACCAAGTCAAGGTAAAAACCAAAAATAAACCAAAATGACCAGGACTACAAATCATATTTCAATAATAACCCTGAATGTGAATGGCCTAAATGCACCAATTAAAAGACATAGACTGACAGATTGGATTAAAAAAAAAAAGACCCAACAATATGCTGCCTTCAAGAGACTTATCTCATAGGAAAAGACATGCACAGACTGAAAGTGAAAGGGTGGGGAAAAAACATATCACTCATATGGACGACGTAAATAGCAGGAGTTTCCATCCTCATATCAGATAAAGTAGACTTCAAACCAAAGCTGATGAAAAGGGATAAAGAAGGACATTTCATACTTCTTAAGGGAATCATACATCAACAAGACATAACAATCATAAATATCTATGCCCCAATCAATGGGGCTTCTATGTATATCAAACAAATCCTTCTCAAATACCAGAATCAAATAGACCACAACACAATAATACTTGGAGACTTTAACACAGCTCTCTCACCACTGGATATATCTTCTGAACAAAAACTAAACAAAGAAACCATAGAACTCAATAAAACTATCAATAATTTAGACTTAACAGACATATATATATAGAGAGAGTGTTCCATCCATCAATGAGCGAACACACTTTTTTCTCAGTGGCACATAAATCTTTTTCCAAAATAGATCATATGTTGTGTCACAAAGCCAGTCTTAGCAAATACAAGAAAATAGAGACACTACCCTGCATCCTATCTGACCACAATGGAATAAAATTATAAATCAATGACAGATTAAAAAGTAGAAACTACTCCAACACCTGGAAACTAAATAATACACTATTGAATAATGCATGGATAACAGAAGACATCAGGGAAGAGATTTAAAAAAATCTTTTTTTAAAAAAAATATTTATTTATTTTTTTAGTTGTAGGTGGACAGAATATCTTTATTTTATTTTTATGTGGTGCTGAGGATCGAACCCAGTGTCTCACGCGTGCTAGGTGAGCACACTACCACTGCGCCATAACCCCAGCCCCCCTCCCCCAAAAATTCTTAGAGGTAAATGAAAACTCCGATACAACATATCAAAATCTCTGGGACACCATGAAGGCAGTGCTAAGAGGAAAGTTCATTGCATTAAGCTCATTTATTAAAAGAAGTCAAAGTCAACAAATAAATGACTTGACTCTTCATCTCAAAGCCTTACAAAAAGAAGAACAAGCCAACATCAAAAGAAGTAGAAGACAGGAAATAATTAAAATCAGGGCTGAAATCAATGACACTGAAACAAAAGAAACAATTCAAAAAATTGACAAAACAAAAAAAGCTGGTTCTTTGAAAAAATTCTTTGAAAAAATGAACAAAACTGACAAACCCTTAGCCACCCTAATGAAAAGAAGGAGAGAGAAAACCCAAATTACTAAAATTCATGATGAAAAAGGAAATATCACAACATACACTACTGAAATACAGAGGATAATTAGAAACTATTTAGAGAAAATTTATACTCCAGTAAAATAGAAAACCCTGAAGACACCGACAAATTTCTAGAGGCATATGACCTACCCAATCTGAACCAAGAGGTCATACACAACTTAAATAGATCAATTTCAAGTAAGGAAATAGAAGATGTCATCAAGAGCCTGCCAACCAAAAAAGCCCAGGTCCAGACGGATTCTCAGCAGAGTTCGACAAGACCTTCAAAGAAGAATTAATACCAAACTCCTCAAACTATTTCATGAAATATAAAAGGAGGGAACCCTTCTAAACTAATTCTATGAGGTGAGTATCATCCTGATTCCAAAACCAGACAGAGACCCATCAAAGAAAGAAAATTCCAGACCAATATCCCTGATGAACATAGATGCAAAAATTCTCAATAAAATTTTGGCAAATTGCATACAAAAACATATCAACAAAATAGTGTACCATGATCCAATGGAGTTCATTCCAGGGATGCAAGTTTGGTTCAACATACGGAAATCAATTAACGTAATACATCACGTCAATAGACTTAAAGATAAGAGTCATATGATTTTATCAATTGATACAAAGAATGCATTTGACAAAATACAGCACCCTTTTATGTTCAAAACACTAGAAAAACTAGGGATAGTAGGAGCATACCTCAACTTTGTAAAAGCTATCCATGCTAAACCCAAGGCCAACATCATCCTAAATGGAGAAAAATTGGAAGCATTCCCTCTAAAAAGGGGAACAACACAGGGATGCCCTCTTTCACCACTACTTTTCATAGTCCTTGAAACACTAGCCATAGCAATTAGATAGATGAAAGAAATTAAAGAGATACGAATAGGAAAAGAAGAACTCAAATTATCATTATTTGCAGATGACATGATTCTATACCTAGAGGATCCAAAAAATTCTACCAGAAAACTTCTAGAATTAATAAATGAATTCAGCAAAGTAGCAGGATATAAAGTCAACACCCATAAATCAATTGCATTTTTATACATCAGTGATAAACCATCTGAAAGAGAAATTAGGAAAACTATCCCATTCACAATAGCCTCAAACAAAATAAAATACTTGGGAATCAATTTAACAAAAGAGGTGAAAGACCTCTGCAATGCAAACTACAAGACACTAAAGAAGGAAATTGAAGAAGACCTGAGATGATGGAAAAATCTCTCATGCTCCTGGATAGGCAGAATCAATATTGTCAAAATGACCATACTACTCCAAGCACTATATAGATTCAATGTGAATCCAATTAAAATACCATGTCATTCCTTATAGAAATAGAAAAGGCAACCATGAAATTCATTTGGAAGAATAAGAGACCCAGAATAGCCAAAGCAATTCTTAGCAAGAGGAGTGAACCAGGAGGCATCACAATACCAGACCTTAAATTATACTACAAAGCTATAGTAACAAAAATGGCATGGTACTGGCACCAAAACAGACATGGAGACCAACGGTATAGAATAGAAGACACAGAGAGTAATGCACATAAATACAGCTATCTCATACTAGACAAAGGTGCCAAAAACATACATTGGAGAAAAGATAGCCTCTTCAACAAATGGTGCTGGGAAAACTGGAAATCCATAGGCAGCAAAATGAAACTAAACCCCTGTCTCACCATGCACAAAATTCAACTCAAAGTGGATCAAGGACCTGGGAATTAGACCAGAGACACAATGCCTAATAGAAGAAAACATAGGCCCAAATCTTCATCATGTCGGAATAGGACCTTACTTCCTTAACAAGACTCCTGCAGCACAAGAAGTAAAATCAAGAATCAATAAATGGGATGGATTCAAACTAAAAAGCTTCTTTTCAGAAAAAGAAATAATCAATGAAGTGAACAGAGAGCCTACATTCTGGGAACAAATCTTTGCCGCATGCACATCTGATAGAGCACTAGTCTCTAAGATATATAAAGACTCAAAAAACTTAACACCAAAATAACAAACAACCCAATCAAATGGGCCAAGGAGCCCAGAACAGAAACTTCACAGAAGAAGATATACAATCGATCAACAGATATATAAAAAAAATGTTCAACATCTCTTGCAATTAGAGAAATGCAAATCAAAACTATGCTAAGATTTTTATCTCACGCCAGTCAAAATGGCAATTATCAAGAATACAAACAACACTAAGTGTTGGCGAGGTTGTGGGGGAAAAGAAACACTCACATTGCTTGTGGGACTGCAAATTGGTACAACCAATCTGGAAAGCAGTATGGAGATTCCTTAGAAAACTTGGAATGGAACCACCATTTGACCCAGTGATCCCACTCCTTGGTCTATAGCTAGAAGACTTAAAAACAGCATAGTACAGTGCTGCAGCCACTTCAATGTTTATAGCATCTCAATTCACAATAGCTAAACTGTTGAACCAACCTAGATGCCCTTCAATAGATGAATGGATAAAGAAACTGTGATATATATACACAATGGAATATTACTCAGCAATAAAAGAGAATAAAATTATGGCATTTCCAGGTAAATGGATGGAGTTGGATAATATCATATCATGCTAAGTGAAGTAAGTCAATCCCAAAACATCAAATGCTGAATGCTCTCTCTAATAAGTGGATGCTGATCCATAATGTGGGGGACGACATGGGAAGAATGTAGGAACATTGGTCACAGGGGTGGGAGGCGGGAGGGGGCATGGGGACAGTAAAGATGGTGAAATATGATGGACATCATAGCCATAGCTTTATGTATGACTGCATGTATCTTGTGATCCTACATCACATACAACCAGAGAAATGAAAAATTGTGCTCCATCTGTGTACAATGAATCAAAATGCATTCTGCTATCATGTAAACCTAAGTAGAATAAATAAATAAATAAAATTTAAAAAGAAAAGAGAGAGAATAGCAAGTAGATTGTGGGCAGGTAGGAGGGGAATGAAAGGGGAGACACTTGGGAATGAAATTAACCAAATTAGGTTATGTGCATATAGAAATATGTCACAATGAATCCCACTATTACGTATATTTATAATGTGCTAATGAAGTTTTCAAAAAATGAATAGAATAAAATACTGTGTGTGTCTGGTTTTGGCATCAGTATAATTCTAAAATGAATTGAGGAGTATTCACTCCCTGTTTTGTAGAAGAGACTGTGCAGAATTTATGTTAATTCTTGTTTAAATGTTTGGTAGAATTCTTTAGCAAAACTGGAGATTTCTATGTTGAGGGGTTTAAAATTACAAATTCAATTTCCTTAATAGAGATAAGGATATTCAACTTGTTCTATTTCATAGTGGGCGAGTTGTGGTAGTTTATGTTGTTTGAGGATTTGGCCTATTTCACCTAAGTTGTCAAGATTATGATTATAGCATTGTTTATAGTATTGCTTTATTACCTTTGATGTCTCCAGAGTCTATGTGATATCCCAGGCTTCATTCCTGATATGGATAATTTGTGTCTTCACTCTCATTTAAAAATCAGTCTTGCTAGAGATTTGTCAATTTTATTGCTCTTGTTAAAGAAATAGCTCTGTTTCTTTGGTTTTCTCTGTTATTTTTTCTGGTTTTAATTTCATTGATTTCTGCTGTTTATTATTTTCTTTCTTCTTATCGTTTGCTTTATTTTGCTCTTGAGAGCTTAGAATGTTAATCTAAGACTTTCCCACTTCTCTAATAGATGTATTTAGTGCTATAATTTTTCTTCTCTGAAATTTCAATACCATATGACATGTTTTTATTTTTATCCAATTTTAACACATGTTAATTTTCTTCATACTTCCCCTTTTAACCATAGATTATTTCAAGGTATCTTGTTAGATTACCAAATATTTGGAGATTTTCTTATTTTTCTGTAATAGATTTTTATTTCCTCACATTATGACCTGGTGAGGTTGGAACTTTAGGTTCCCTCCTCAGCCTTTGTTGGTGTAGGGTGGAGTTAGAACTATTTTTGTTTGTGTGTATGTGTATGGTATTTGCCTACGATAGAGTACCTGTTGTCTTAAAGTTGTATATCTTGCTAGCCTGTCCCTGTTGCTCCTTTGAATGGAGAAAGCAGGCTTTTCTTGGGGCTCTTTCTGTCTGAATCCATTGTCATTCCTGGACTGCCAGCTTTTTCGACCTCATGCCTGGGATGAAAACACAAAGAAACACAGGGAATGTACTGCATGTCATTTCTTGGTTCACAAAATCCCTAATGGCTCTTCTTTGTCTTCTTCACCTTTCAGAGTCTTCTTGTATTTGACTTGTTCAACGGTCTTTCGGTGTTGTTTTCTATTGCTGCTGTAAAACATTGTTGCAAATTTGGTGTTTTAAAACAACACTCATTTATTATGTCGTAATTCTGTGGTTAGAAGTCTGATAGGGGCTTACTGGGCTAAATTCAAGGTAACTACAGGGCTGTGTTCCTTCATAGAGGTTGTGGGGAAGAAGCTGCTTCCAGAATTATTTATGCTGCTGGCAGAATTTAGTTCCTGGTGATTAAAGGACTGAGGAGTATGTTTCTTTGCTGGGTATCAGACAGGGGCTAGTTATTGCTCTCAATCGCTGTTGTTTTTAGTCAGGTTTTTCACTGCTGTGACTTAAAGACCTGGAGGCTCATGGTTTCAGAGGTCTCAATATGCAGATAGAAGGCTCCATTTCTCAGGGCTCAAGGTGAGGCTGAACATCAAGGAAAAGAGTATGGCAGAGGAAAGCAGCTCGCATGATAATCAGAGAGCAGAGAGAGACTCCACTCTCCATACACAAAATACATACATACCCAAAGCCATACCCCCAATGCCCACCTCGTCCAGCCATACCCTACCACTTCAGTTACCCCTCAGTTAATCCTTATCAGGGGATTAATTTGTTGATTGGTTTAAGACTCTCACAACCCAATCATTTCTCCTCTGAACCTTCTTGCGTTGTCTCAAATGTGAGCTTTTGGGGGACACCTCACCTCCAATCCATAACAGCTCTACATTCCTTCTGACACAATTCATGATCTCCTAAAGGCATTTCTGGGGTCCTTTCACATGACCCCTCCATCTCAGAGCCAGCAATGGTGTGTTGACTCCTCTCATGCCTCAAATCTCTCTCATTTCCCCTTCTGCTGCCTCTCTCTTGCTTCCTTTTTTACCACATACTTGTGCTTTTTGCTGGAGAAAGTTCTTTGCTTTTAAGGGTTTATGGAATCTGACGGCACATGGCCAGATAATCCAGGATAATCTTCCCCTCTTTAAGGTCAATTGATACGTAACTTTAATTATATTTGTGAAATCCTTTGTCCACATAAGATAATATATTCACATTCTGGGGATTAGAGCATAGATATCCCTGGACTTGCAAGGGGCATTATTCTGCCTGCCACAGCAGTCAACTATAAAGGAAAACAGAACCCAGGTACACTTGCTCTCAGCATTGCTGTAATATATTGTGGAAGGGAGAAGAAAGGAAGCGAAGGAGTAAGGATGGCATTGGGAGTCAAGAATGCAGGAGAGTAGTTGGCTGTATGCATGATCTATTTGCAAAATTACCCAGCATACTCATCTGGAGACATAGGCACATGAGAGCACACAGGGTCTATGCTAGCTTTTATGGAGCTTTCATGAGAATCAGAACATGCAGCTCCCCTGGGCAGACATCACACATGCTTTGACAAGTGGACCAGGCTGGGTTTCAGGCACACCTACATCCTGTATGCAGTGGTCCTGATTAATGGCTCCCATGGACAGATGCCTTTCCACTGTGAGTTGAGTAGAGAGTTGGCTTTGGGCTGCTGGTTACTTACCAGAGACCTTCTCCCATAATTTCTAGAAGAGAACCTATAAGCAGACAAGTTTTGTCTGGTACAGATCAAATTAGGACTCTTTGATCAGAAATCTCTACTTTGTCTCCAGCCAAAAGAAGTCTCTGGTCCCCTCATCTGTCTGTTTCTCAATCCTCCTGGGATTAGTTACCAGGCCAGTGTTAAAGAAAGCAGAGAATCTGGCTGTCCCTCCCATTACCCTCCCATTTACAGGAAGTCTAAAAAGCAGGGACTGTCCAGTCCTTACTGGCTATTTCCTTTGAGACAGTGGCCAGAGGGCGGGGTGGGAGCTGAAGCAGGAAGGGGACTAATGTTGTTGTTTAACACTGCTTGGCCCATCAGATGAAAGCCTCCAGGCCTTTGGCTGAAGATAGCACAGGAAGGGACAGACAGAGCCAAACTTCAATCATCCCTCATCAGTGTTTACATCAGAGAGCCCAGGGCAGCCTGGGTGTGAGTAGCTTTTGGCTCATGGTCTGATTGGAGAAAAGTTCCAGATTTTGAAGGGGGTGGAAGAAAGCAAGAACAGCACGTCCTGTTCATTCAGAGTCTATGGAACCCTTTAAAGTGGTCAAACATGCAGGTCACCTGCCTTTGGGGTAATATGCCCTCCCACACCCAGGCCACAGGTGCCAGAGAATTCCAGATTGGAAGCTGGAAGAGGTCTTACGTTAGGATCCAGTACAGCTTTCTGACTCAGCTAGGGAAGATGAAATCAGCTCATTTTTCAGATAAAGAAACCAAAGTCTAGCCTTACCTTAGATTATGTAGCTAAAAACTAAAAGACTGGGCATGAAAGAGGATGAAATAAAACCACAGTCTCTGCTCTCCTCTTGAGGACCCTCTGGCAACCTGGCCAACCTAGATCAACATGAGTGGTATTACCTGTTTGCTTTGTCCCCGCCCCCTCAACCCACACACATACCACCATCTCTTTTTGAGGTGTCTAACAAGACTATTATCCAAGGATTAAATGTGTGGTGCTCATTATTTAGGGATGCCATTCCATTAAGGAGTAGTCAGGGAGACTTCATGGAGGAGGAAAATATAATTCAGGTTTGAAGTCTCAGCAACTTAAAATATCAGGATTTGAAGAAATAGAGATAAGAGAATTAAGCATTCCAGGAAATTACTTTTTAAAATAGCATTTATTGTGTGTTAGTCATTGGCAAAGCACTCTGCATATATTATCCCATCTAATCTGCAACAACTCTATGATGAGGCATTAATTAATCTTGGTCATGGAGGTGAAATTCCTTGTTGCATCCCCAGCTGATTAAGTGGTGTTGAATTCAAATTTAACAGTTGTCCCTACTTTTTAACCCCTGCAGTATGTTGCTTCTCCTGGTAGAACAGGAGAGAAAACAGGGTGCTCTGAGAAGAAATGGGGAGTGCAGTTTGATCAGCAAAGTAGGTGCAATGTACGGAAATTTACTGTGGTCAGACATAGCTTAGATGCTCAATACTCCCTTGAGCATCTGCCAAAGTAACACTTTACCCTTATATTGATGTTAGAGAAAACCCAGTTGCAACACTATAAATGGGATCCCCAAACTCAATTTCATAGGTTGCAGATTCAGATTATTGGTGAGTTAATGGAATGCCCTGGATGAGTTGATTACCACCAGTCATATTAAAGTCAAATTCCTATTATAATAGGAGAGGTGTTTTCATTGGTATTATTTGAATTATTGTTTATGTTACTCTTATTAATGTTTGTCTATGTCTTTTATTGGAAGTGAGATTCAAGACCTTCATTGCCTCCTTTTCAACTCTTTTTAAGATCTAAAATGATAATCCAAATTTATATTCTGAGACCCAAATATAAACTGCATGGGGATATTTAACCAATAGGCCCAGAAATACTATCTTTATGACATTGCACACATAGGAGGCCTTCATCTTTTGAAATATCCTAAAATTCTTGTGAAGTGTGCTTTCAATCATGCATGTAAGGTATTTCTAAATTTGAACAGATATATACTAAGTCATAATTTAAACTAAATGACAAAAAATCTCAGTAGGCCAAGGTGGGCAGATTCTCCATTTGATTTCTAGTGTCAGCTTTTCTACTTATTACGTGACCTTGGGTGATCTGTCCAAACTTTCAAAGCCTTGGTTTCATCATTTGTTAAATGGAAAAATAAAAAATAGAAATCCCTATAGGTGATTCATATGGAATTTAATTAAGAATATATAAGCAAAGTTCCTGGCACTAGCAAATGTTCCATAAATGTTAAGTTTGGAGGTGAAATAAATTAGTGGATCTGCTTCTGTTATTTCCATTCAAAGGTTATTTGTGTTTCCAAGGAAGGGGTAGGTGGCAAGTAGGCATGGGTGGAGGAAGCATTATGAGTTGGTTGTGAGACAACAGCTACTTCAGCAGGTTCCATGAATCAGTGGAGAAATTACAGAAGTATTGCTATGCCTCCAGGAAACTTGCCACTCCTGCCCCCACCATAATTCAGGATATTCCTGATTGTTAACTGGTCACTCTAAAAAGTCATTGCCATTGGAGACCTCTTAAATATTGGATCAAGGTAAACCCAGTAATGATGCACATTGATTGAGCCTGAAGGGCCCAATGATTGCCTTAACTAGTCAAGGTTGTTAAGACAGTTGGATTTAGCATTGGGTCTTCACATTTTGTATGTCAATTCATGTCATCTATCAAGGTCATGGGTGACATCTATGGGCTATGGATGCCCAAGTTGACTTAGGTGAAGTGCTAGAATTTTGCTACAATTATCAAGGAGTGGTAGGCTCTTGAATCACTCGAGGCCTCTGTGTACTGCCTAATACCTCATTGATTTTTCCCTATTTCTGATGAGTTAAATAAACATTTCTCAACAAAATAATAGTTTTCAAAGTGTGAGATAAAACTCAACCATGTGGAATCTCCTAAGAGTTGTATGAAAAATTCAGAACCATAGATTGGAGAGCTCTAGGATGGATTGTTTGTGTCCAGTTAGTTTAGTACAATGCTTTATTTCATGTGTTAACCTGACTAGATCATGGAATGCCCACGTATTTGATCAAACATTATTCCAGGTGTGTCTATGAGGATGTTTTTGGATGAGATTAACACTCAGATTGGTAAACTGAATAAAGCAGATTGCCTTCAGGTAATATTGGTTACCTCATTCCATCAATTGAAAGCCTGAATGGAAAAAAAAATGTCTGATCTTTCCTCTAATAAAAGAGAACTCTGTCCATGTGCCTGAGCTGAAGCACTGATCTTTTCATGAGTGTCAAATTTGCCAGTTCTTGGAGGGGAAAGTTCCTGCTTCTCAACCTTCAGATTCAGACAGGAACTATATCATACTCTTTACTAGGTTTTCGGCTTGCTACTGGAGATCTTGAGTTGTCTCTACCTCCATATCTATAAGAGCTGATTTCTTAAAATAAATCTCTTTTGATTTGTCTCCCTGTGTATTTCTCACATTCTCTTTGTGTCCTTGAAGAACCCTGAGCTGTAGCACTTGGTAAAGTGCTTTTATTCATCCATATTAGTATGCTCAGGCATTTGATGGAACTTCTAAGTCTGCTCTCTGCAGTTAAATAGATGTACCCTCCTCTCTGACCTGCTTGCTCCCTGACTGTGAACAGAAGTGTGAGAGTACCAAGAATGAGGATGTGGATTTATAAAGATAAGTTTACATCCTCTCAAAAAAAAACCCCTCCAAATTTATATGTATTTTCTAAAAAAAAAAAATCCTCCAAATATATTTGGATTGTATTTAAAAGTTTTTGTTAAAAAGTTTTGTCTATGAGAGTTACAAGTTTGATCTCCAGTTTATAAAGTATAAGATGTAAGAATATGTTTGACCAAATTTTATGAATGAGAGCTCAAAAAATCTGCGAAAGAAGCACTAAAACAGAATAATCTACATGAGTCTCTTCTGTGATCTAAAAGTCAATGTTAAGTCAAATTAAAGGAAATATTTTAGGAGAAGTTAATATAACTTACATGTGATGTTGCTTATATGTTTCAGACAAAATAAGTTTCACAAAAGTTTAAAATTTTAACATATGATACACTATGATGGTTTATTAAGAGAAACAGGAAAATCAAAAGCAGAATCTCAGTCTCTGGAAGGTGACATCATAGGGCAAATCTGGCTGTCTTACCACATGTCCTTTTGTGCCAATCATGAGATCTCTTGCTCTTCTCTTGCAGACCAGCAAATGTGGAATATCTTAAGGTTTTTAATTAAGTTTTTATGTTATTATGGTTATTCTTTTCTTTGTTGCTTTTATTGAATGTAATCAGGCAACAGGAATTGGAAATGTTTACTGTAATGTCTAATATTGTTCTCAAATGTTTTATGCATTTTTTACTGTCTATCATGCAACATTATCAGCTTCTTATATCCTGGGACCTGATGTGCTTCTTACTGTATCTCTGACAGCATTTACCATGGTTCTGGGCTCTAAGTATAGAGGTACTCAGTGTATATTGTTGAACAAAATTGAGACAATCATCTGTTAAAACAGGTACTGAGGCAAAACAATCATTACCTGCCATCTTCAGTAAGTATAATTCAAAGTAGGTGATGAGTGTTGGGGCATTGAATCCAGGGATGCTCTACTACTGAGCTACATCCCTAGCCCTTTTAAAAATTTTGAGACAGGGTTTCACTAAGTTGGACTGAGTCTGATCTCAAACTTGTGAACCTCCTGTCTCAGCCTCTTGAGTTGCTGGGATTACAGGCATGGGCAACCACACCCAACAAATATGTTTAATATTTTTTGTCTTTTACTTTTTTTCCCACTTTAAAAAATTGGAGCATGATCTTTAGTTTTATAAGAAATTGCCAAACTGTTTTCTAAAGAGGTGGTCTATTTTACATCTCTACCAGCAATACTTTACGTTATTAATCTGGAAACTCTGGGCTACATAAGCAGAAGATTGTGTCACATCATCAAGTATCTATTAGATTAAATATACAAACACACACACACATACACACACACTCCACAATTTACAATGAGATCATCTCTCAAAAATCCAACATGAATTGAAAATATTATAAGTCCAAATCCATTTCATACACTTAACCTACCCCAAAATCACAGCTTAGCCTAGCCTACCTTAAGTGTGCTTGCAACACTTACATTAATTTATCGTTTTGTGAAATCATCTAACATGAAGTCTATTTTATCTTAAAATGCTGAATAATTCATGTAATTTATTGAATACTGTACTGAAGGTGAAACAAAGTGGTCATATGGATATACTTCTGCACCATCTTGAAGTCACAAGTGTGGAGCCAGTTGTAGAAGGGCTTGAGACTACGTGTTCAACCTCTGGCCTTCAACATTCTCTCTCTCTCTCTCTCTCATCCATTGGAAGCCTTTGAAATGTCATGATGCAGCAAGAAGACCCTCACTAGGTGGCCCCTCCAACTTAGACTTTCCAGTCTCCAGAATTGTGAGAAATAATTTTTTTTTTTTTTTGGTACTGGGGATTGAACTCAGGGGCACTCGACCACTGAACCACATCCCCAGCCCTATTTTGTGTTTTATATAGAGACAGGGTCTCAGTGAGTTGCTTAGCACCTCGCCATTGCTGAGGCTGGCTTTGAACTCGTGATTCTCCTGTCTCAGCCTCCCTAAGTGCTGGAATTACAGGCTTGAGCCACCGCGCCCAGCTGAGAAATAATTTTTTTAAATAAACTACTCATTCTGGCCAGGCACAGTGGCACGCGCCTGTAATCCCAGCACTTTGGGGGGTTGAGACAGGAGAATTGCGAGTTCAAAGCCAACCTCAGCAGCAGTGAGACGCTAAACAACTTAGTGAGACCCTGTCTCTACATAAAACACAAAATAGGGTTGGAGATGTGGCTCAGTGGTCGAATACCTCTGAGTTTCATCCTCAGTACCCAAAAAATAAAAAATTAAAAAATTACTCATTCTCTGGTATTCTGCTATAGCAGTACAAAACGAACTAAGACACCAGGTTATCACAAATGCTTCACTTTATTATACAGGCCACCTCTATTTTAATTTCCAAAACCAAATTTCTTTGCTGCCTATTGAATAGACCAGAAGCAAATGCCATATGTCAGATTTCTCTTTATAATTATCACACATTTTTAATTGCTTAAAACAAACAAAAAAGATTTATGTCTGGTGTATATAACATATTTTAAATAAATACAATTCACTGTAACTATTGATAAGCTTTCAAATTACTTATTTGAAATAATTACTTATACCTTATTACTTATAAGGTATTACTTATTACTTTTGCAGATATACAAGTGTATTTAAAGATTATATTTCTAGAAATAGAATTGCTAATTAAAAGGGTGTCAAATTTTCAAATATGAGAGACTCACTGAATGATACTCCTATCAGCTATTTCTGAGCCTGTTTCCTTCTGTCTACAACAATATTATCATTAACTCTTTCGGTCACCTGAGAGGTGAAAAAATAATATTTCATCATTGCTCTTTATGTTTCAAATTATAACAGATATTTTCCTGCTTTTCATATAATTTAGAACTATTTGTCATTTTACATCTTACAGGTTATTCATATTCCTTAGTCCATTTGTCTCTTACATTGTATCTTTTCCTTGGTGAATTGCAAGAATTGTTTACATCTTAAACAAAAAGTTATTTGTTACAGAACTTGAAAATCTTTTTCCAGATTATTATTTATATTTGGATGCTGCTTATTATATTTTCTGGCATGCAAAACTTTTTCTTCCTTTTATGACAATTTTTTTTCTTTTTGAGGTATTTGGGTTCTGGTCTTACTTCACAAATGCCTTTGCCATTAAGCCAATAGAAAACATAAAGAATGCATCAGCAACAACTCTGTCTTTTCTTCTGATATGTTTTTAGTTTTATATATCATGTTTAAATTTTTAATCTAGATAAAACTAATTTTGTTGTAAACTGTGGGAGAGGGATACATATTTATAGATAAAGACTGGTTGGCTGCAGAGCAAGAATGGTAGTTGACCTAATTTTCAATAAATATGCTTTCTTTTGCAATTTTGAGTTTCGTACCTAGTTCCTGTGAAATCTATTAAGATTTCATGGAAATGAGGAAATTTTGGCAGTTACGAAAATGTATTAGGAAGGATGTTCCTGCCCAAATCTAACTGAATATCACCCTGCAGCAATGTGAAACTAGAATGGTCAGATCTTCCAATTTTTCAAAAGAAGCTGAAATCTGGATTTTCATGTGAAATTCCCTGATGTTTAAATGTTAGGAACTAATTCAGAGTTATAAAAACACCGTACAGTCCAAACAAAACACATCTGCAGGCCAGATGGGGCCTTTAAGTGCCAGTTTGAGACCTGTGGTTTAGACATTTCTTTCTCTTGCCCTCAAAGACTCATTTAACTGCCTTTTCTATGGTCTTCTGTAGCATATGGTCAGTCCTTATCACAGTGTATTTTAATTGATTGTTGCTGGCCTAGGTTTTCCACTGAACTGTAAGATCCTTGAAGGTAGTATTTACAGATTTTGAGGTCCAAAGCCTTGCATAGGGTATTGTACTTAGTAGATAGTTAATATAAATGAGGTTTGAATGAATAGATGGATGAATGAATGAACTTTGTACCAGTAGGCTCCCTGCTCTGAGGGACTGGACAAGGCATCTCAGGTTCACAAAGATTGCCTGATTGGACTGCTGCCCCTTCTAGCTCCCTCTTCAAGTCCCTCAGTGCCCTGGAAGGTCAAAGACTACTCCCCACAGTGCTTTTATAAACAGGTGGCCTCTTCCATATTGTAAATCTTGGCCACCAGATGTCTCCCTTTGCTTAAAGGACATTCAGAAGTACTGAGGTCAACCTAAGGTTTGCTAAAAAGAAACAATACTTTAGTGAAAAGAATGTGTCTCAGGCCACATTTTCTTCAGATGTTTGTCCTCTTGAAGAAGTTGAGTGCAGCTACAATGTCAGAGCCTGTGCCCAGGGATGGAATCTGATTTATTTTGTTCTAGAACAGCTTCTGATCCAAAGGAATGTACCCTTGGATCACTGAGTGACAGTCTGTTGGGTTTTGCCTCTAATCCGGCAGATTTCTGAAGCCTTGTTTGTTTTGTTTTTCTAGGCCACTTAAGGGTGGGGCAGAAATGCATCTTACTACTAAGGGTCTGGTATTCTAGAATCTGTACTGTGAAAAGCAGGATCCCTGTAAGCTGTAGCAAGCTGAACTCTTCCATTGCAATGAATCCCTTTGTGAATTTCTGTGCATCACATGATCACAGGAGATGTGTTCTGCTGTGTGTGGCTGTGCCTTTCCCTTGACCCCAGGAAGGTCTTCTGAGCTTGAAGAGGTGGGCTGCTTGATGCTGTGTAATTCTCGTTTTAAAGACAGGCAGAATGAGGGAAAACTACTATATTTATTTTATAGTTCCTAGTTTTTTCTTCTCAGTGTTATCTCTAACATTCAAATATTGTACATTCTGAACTGATCAAAGGCAATGGGCAAATGGAGTTTTATCTAACTCTGTTGAATTTGCCCAGGGCTTTGAATTTAGTGAAGCTTGCTTGTTGAATGTAATGGAAATATGAATTCTACAAATTTTTGGTGGCTCTCCAGTTTATTGATATTGAAGATTGATAGTAAGAAAATGCTTTTTTTTTTTTTTTTACTCTTTGCCTATCTTTTTATTGGGTAGTTGTTCTTGTATTGCTGAGTTGTAAATTTTTCATACATTGAGGATACTAGACTTTTATCAGATAATTAGCAGATATTTTCCCCACTTGTATGTTAGTTACTATTAGTGATCCAATATTTAATACATTATGATTAAATAAATTTCATAGTTTGCATCAGGGTTCATGCTTTCTGTTGTACACAGTTCTTTGGGGTTTAACAAACGTATAATATAATTACAATATCTACCATTACAAAATATAGCAAATGCTTTTTATTTGCCTTTTCTTTAGTTATTTAGCATGGGTTGAATGCCTCTGGTTGTATTTCTTATCTTTATTTGAGAAGCAGTAGAGAATAGGTTAACAGAAGAGATTTCAATTCAGGCTGCTGGTTTCCTAGCTCATCATCTACTTAATTGTTCTATGCCTCAACCCCATAATCTATCAAATAGGGATGACAGTGGTAACTCTCAGCAATTGCTGAGAGTACAAAATTTCATGGAAACTGCTCAGAACTGTACTTGGCACATAGTTAGTGCTCAGTAAATGTTAGCTGATAAGCTTTTTTTTTTTTTAATATTTTTTAGTTATACATGGACAGTGTTGTTATTTTGTTTACTGATTTTTATGTGGTGCTGAGGACCGAACCCAGTGCCTCACACGTGCGAGTTAAGCGCTCTGCCACTGAGCCACAACCTCAGCCCCCGATAGGAGGTGCTTGATCTCACGTTTCCCCCTGCTGTCTAGGTGAGCTCCCATGTTTGCAGATTGCTATCCTTGTCTAATATGGACAGTAAAGATTTCCTACAATTTTGTGAGCTGTCCCTTTGTTTCTCCGAATGGCCTTTATTTTAATGTTCCATAGCAATACAATTATGCAATGCTCCCCTTTGCCATCAAAAAATTATCTCTTAAATCACAATGATCAAGGTTTGTCCTCAAATAGTCCAATAATTTTCCACCTACCTCACTTTAAGTCCTAGTTGTGAGTTTATATTGGCTTTAAGTCTTACCATATATCAGTCACAAACATCTTTTCGCTTTAATTTACATTTCATAAACCGGGCACATGCCTGTAATCTGAGCGGCTTGGCAGGCTGAGGCAGGAGGATTGTGAGTTCAAAGCCAGCCTCAGCAAAAGTGAGATGCTAAGCAACTCAGTGAGACTGTCTCTAAATAAAATTTTTAAAAAATGGGGCTGGGGATGTGGCTCAGTGGTTGAGTGGGGCTGAGTTCAATCCCCAATATCCCCCCATTTACATTTTATCTTCCACTCTTTTTACTCCTCCTTCCAGTTTTTAAAAAAGTATATGAAAAATATTATTCATTGTTTTGAAATATTTTGAAATTATGAAATAAAGCCATTTGAAACAGTACAGGGTCTCTTCCACCCTGAATCACCATGGCACTCCAGTCAGCCATTTGTATTTGGAGAAGAGATTTCTTAAGACCAAGCTCAAGGAATGCCCTGTAGTTTTAACACATGACCTCATCCTCTCCTCTGAGAAGGTTCATGATTTTCTTTGGTCTACCTGCCTAAGATATTGCCTCATTAAGCAGTAGTCAGGGAAAGTATGTTAACATTATATGATTCAAACTTCAATGACATGATTCCATTTACCATTTCCTTTATTCTAAGACTCAGGTTTGATGCTGTTTATTCCTGTGACCCTGCTCTTGGGCTGGAAAATCAAGTCATTAGACTGTATATAAAACCAGCACAAACAAAAGGATGAAGTTAGGAGGCTCAAAGCTCTTCTTCAGCCCAAGAATTTCCTTCTCTTCCTCCTCCTCTTCCTGTTTCTATTTTTTTTTTTTTTGGTACTAGAGATTGAACTCAGGGGCACTCAACCACTGGGCCACATCCCCAGCCCTATTTTGTGGGTTTTTTAATGTAGAGACAGGGTCTCACTGAGTTGCTTAGCACCTCGCCGTTGCTAAGGCTGGCTTTGAACTTGCAATTCTCCTGTCTCAGCCTCCCTAAGTGCTGGGATTACAGGCTTGAGCCACTGTGCCCGGCTTCCTCTTGTTTCTTTGTGGAATGCTGAGTCTCTGTGGGTAAGATCATCAGAGAAAAAAATGTAAAGTAGAGCAGATGGACCAAAACACATTTGTTCAGCAGGTTTTGCTGTTCAGGTGAATACCTTGTTCCTGCTTCGTAGGTCAGCCTGTGACATTTTGTAGCAGATGGAGCATTACAATTAGATTTGAGGGGCAGCTCTTCCCCAGCTCTGCTTTTGCAGAAGGTTAACTTCACTTTGAGCTCATTATGTAATGACATTTCCTAGCGCTCAGCCTCATGCTGCTTCCTTTTATTAGGTCCTTTGCAGGTACATGGGTTTGGCACTACAATCAGGAAGCACCCAGGAATTCAGAATTGCATTTGTTAACAGATTCTGAGCAGGAAATTGAAAGGGATAAATGATTTATTGGTGAATCATCAGTTTCAAAAGTACACCTTATTTATTAAACAACCTAAATATTGGACATATACCAGGAGCTCCTTCTATTAAAAATGGAATTTAAAAATTATTAAATGCAATCATTCATTTTAATTCAAAAAATCAATGTGCTCATGACATCATTGAAGTCTACAGGTTGCCTCATCTGTTAAAATGCTTTTGGACTAATAAGAAACTGTAGGGCTCCCTTTGGTCCTAAAGGCCATATGGCAGCCCCTAAGAAGTTGCTGGGTTTCCATGACACAGAGCGCTGGAGGTGAATAACAGTTTCCCTCTGAGCTTCCCGCCCTCCTCACATTCAGCATTACACTACTTGGACATTTTTCTTTTTGGAGTGGTCAGTATCATACTACTTAAACTTTTTTTTTTTTCTTTTTGGTGGTGCTGGGGATCGAACTCGGGGCCTTACTACATGCAAAGCAAGCCCTCTACCAACTGAGCTATATCCCCAGTCCCTATTTGGACATTTTGTTTGCCCTTTTCCTGCCTCCCTCTCCCCCTTTTTCTCCTAATTTTGTGGCCACTTTCCTGCCCAAATAATTAGTAGCTCATTTGCCCTGTTTTATAAACACATTCCTTTTAAGAAGTCAGTGACTTAGTGCCTCTGCAAACCATAAATTAAAATTTTTTTAAAAAAATTTTGTTCTAATTAGATATACATGATAGTAGAATGCATTTTGACACATCATACATAAGTGGAGTATAACTTCTCATTCTACTGGTTCTACATGATGTAGAGTTACACAGGTCATGTAATCATAGATGCACATAGGGTAATAATGTCAAATTCATTCTACTATCATTGCTACCCCCATGCCACGTCCCCTCCCTTCACTCCCCTCTGCCTAATCCAAAGTACCTCTATGCCCCCTCCCCGTTATTGTGAATTAGCATCTGCCTATCAGAGAAAACATTTGGCCTTTAAACCATGCATTTTTATACAGTGAATAGGAAAAGGGTAGTACCAAACTGAAAAGAGAGCATCTAATCCTACCTTGTTAGACATTGGATCAGCTGGGTGAGAGTATATGTTCTTTTAAGTCCTCACCCTTTTGTATTAAATGGAAATTTCATCTCTACTTAAAACTGGTGGATTCTGAGACACGCAAACTTATGCAGAAAAGGCATGTGAGGACAGTGGAATTAAGTTGACTAAATCAAGAGATCAGTTTTATTTCTCCTAGGCTAGAAGGAGACGAAGAAACAAGATGGGTGCCCTGGAACAACTGGGTATTACTAGACAGGATCCGTTTTCCTGACAACTTTTCTATCGATCCAGCTTTGGACCGGATCATGAAGAGATATGATATGAATGAAGTGGCCCAGCTAGTGTTGGAAACACTAGATGAGACCTGCTAGATACTACATCTTCAACATGGAAGTCTGTAATCAACAGTTATTAGAAGTTTTGTCCATTCACAAAAGATATTTCTATTAGAATTTGCTGCTCCAAAGGCCATTTTTTCTTCCTAAGAAGATGGATGCTTCCTCTTTTCTGAAGATGAGAACAATTTACTTGACTGAATTCTCCTTTTCTCTGACTGCTGGGAAGCTCTGTCCTGGAGTTCAGTTTCAAATTTGTAAAACAAAATAATCATTTAGATTATTAGTTGCATGATTTTTTTTTTTGTTCTCTAATCTTATAGTTCCCCTTTCTATGGTTCATTTAGTTTATATAGAGCTGTCCCAGCTCCTGGTTCTATATTTTTATTCTAATATTATTTTGTTTTGTGCATTTGTATTGTAGGCTGCCTCAAGTCATGTAGAATATGGAGTACTTAATGGAAGCAAGATAAAGTTAATAAGCTAATGAAATTTGTAGACATGTTTTCCTTTCTTCCTGGTGACTTTTTTTTTTTTTTTTCAGAATGAACATACTATTGTCCCTCTTATCCTTCCACTGCAGAATGTATCTGGCTCATTTAGAGCCGGTGGCTAGCATCATAGATTCCTTGACCAAAGTAATTTATGAGCCAATGTGCCTAACTTTAACACATAATAAAAGTTGATCCTTCATAGTTTTCAAACTAGATGATTCCTTAGAAAGGATACCAAACTTTATTTAAAAAGTTAATCAGAGTCAGCTCTAGGTTTTTGAAGGAAGCAAACCCAAACTATTCACCTTCAACATATATACTGGTGACACCTATTTGCCAGCCCACTGGATACCACCCACCCAGAGGTCTGAGTTTATGTGGGGAAGTAGCGAGTTGATTCTTCAGCCCTGAGTGAGAGAGCTGGAAAAGAAAACACTATTAACCACCCCCACCACACCACTGCAGCACCTACCTCCCCTGGTCAGAATTACACATCAAAGGCTGCATTCTTTCAGCTTCATGCGGTGTGACCTGGGTGACCAGGGTCTGGACAGGAGAGCTCCACAGAGTGACAATTTGCAGTAAACTGATCTAGGCTGGGGTGTTCCTCGTTCCTCTAGAGCATTTTTCTCACATTTTCCTTTTGTGATTTCAGACACCTGTGGTTGCTAGCAGGAGCAGGGTGACATTAAGTTTTGTCACTGCACTCCTTCCTCTCCCCAGCCCAGGTGTTGACTACTCTAAGTTGGGAGGGAGAGTTAACAGAAAAAAATTTATTTTCCTTCTCAAAAGGGGTGTGTCCCAGGCTTGTTTGCTGCAAACCTGCCCAGGAGTTGCTTGGTGACTCTGGCCGCGTGCTGGGTCCAGCCAGCTGCTGTGCTGCACTGCAGTGCTCATGGTGTCTTTCCAGACTGCTCCGGAAGGACTGAGCTTCCAAGCACACTAGACCACCGGCTTTCGGGGCTGCAGTGTGAACAGGGATCGCCAGGTAAGCCCCATTGCAGTGTATGATTCCTTAGAAAGCGGATTGTTATCACCAGTGCTGCCCATTAATCTGAGAGTTTTTTCTTCCCATGGGGAAAACTCTGATTTCTCTATTTCATTTCCTAAGTAAGGTTAAATAAAGGAACAGAGTTGAAAAGGCAACTAGCAGAAAAAGTCTTCATTCAGCTTCTTGCTGCGTGACTTGAAGCCATCTGCTGGGTGTCAAAGCCTAGCCCCCTCTCTAGAACCACCTACTTAGAGTTTTTGTGGGCCTGGGAGGGACACCAATGCCAATAAAAACGATTTCACCAGGGACACCTATTAAAAACATCAGTCACATGACTACTGCTAATTAGTAATATGTTAAACAGAGTAATCTCCTAAAATACAATTGTATTTGGGAAGATTAAGTTTTTTTTTCACTCTAGGATGAATTAATTTAAACTTTGCCTGAATCAGTATAAGCTTGGGAGATACTTCCCAGTTTAAATCCCTCCCTGGCCTCCAGAAAATCCAAAAATTGACCTTAATAATTATTCCTTGCTCCTTCCCCAAATAAATATAAAGTGACATATTTTCTAAGTGATAGGCATCAAAAATTTATGATTTTTTCCCTTTTCTTTTTTTTCATAACAAATCTCTTTATGTAAACCTGATAAATGTAATCTACTCATGAGAGAGTCTAATGATACTGAAGGAGGTATACAGGGAAGGTCTAAGTAAGTAAGGTGTGAAGAAGAGATGGCCTTGGCTTTTTCATGGTGATGTCCTTAAACTAAACTTGATAATGACCCAGGCTGGAGATGACAGAGAAGAAAATAACAAACATACAAGTACATTCTGCAATTTATCAGAATATTAGCACAAGCCTCTTGTTATTTTTTTCCATTAAAGCCCCCCCATAACCAAAATTAAAAATAATCTTACGAAAATGGCCAAAGAATACCACTTGCTAGTACTATTGACAAGTAGTATAACCTTAAGGAAATTATTTAGCTTTTCTTGCTCTGGTCACTAAATTTAAAAAATGGTAGCAGTGAGCATTAGGATTGAAAGTGGGAATATGCTTGTTGAGTCTTGGAATAAGCTTGATTTGCCAACTCTATTCTTTCATGTGCAATCACAAGTTGATATGAACTATTACTGAAAATAATAAATCTTGCTCCTCCAGAATGGCTATAAATTTCTCATAAACAGGGAAATCATCTCCATTATAGGATCTTTCTTTTGCTGAACTGAGGACAGGGGAGAACATCCTTTTGCATCAATATGACCTGCGTTGTCTTTCATTTCACAATGAAGGATAGCAAATATCCTCCTAGAAAAAAATAAATGAGTGCATTCATTCAGCCTATAAATGAATGATTTTAGTGTTCTAGTTGGGAGCAAGTGGACACTTGAAGGAGAAACAGAATACTGGGTATGTCAGGGCACAGTAGTGGCCAGCACATGTGTCACAAGAGTGAATGACTCAAAAAGTGTAGAGGTGGCATCCCTACAACACGTGTTAATGATTTTCACAGTTTTGCCAAGGCTACCCCTTATGAAACTATGTGTCATGTGACCCACCCAATTTAAATGTGTATGTATGGAACATTCAAAATATTGCCTTTAGCTCCCTTTTTAAACGTTCTTTGGCAGGGAATACCTATATCTACAGAGAAGGAGAAATACTATTCCCAAATGCGTCTTGAGATTTTGCCTGGATGGTATCTGTCTTACCAGAGAAGGGCACACATGATATCAAGATCTCCACAGTCCTTTACTGGGTTCATATATAGTCTTGATATCTGTGAAAATAGTTTGAAAACTTGAAGGCATCGTGCAAACAGTCTGTAGCCGTATGACCTGAACCATACTCTCTCCCAGCACAGCTGGTTGTAGCCTTGCTACACTTCACACTGTAGCATACACACTAGTGAGATGGGAAGACCCTTTTACCATGCCCACCCCCGCAAACCTCCAACCAGCCACAGGTAGTGTGGAGGCATTACCTGTTAAATGGTTGATGGAAACCTGGGCTCTGCGATGTTGAGAATGAAAATTCATAGGAATTAAAAATAGAAGTAGAAAGTAGAAGTAGCCCTGATATTTCATGAAATTATAGATACAATAAATTCCCCATGTATGATCCATTAAATTAAGTAAATGAAAAGAGACGAACAACAATGAGATGCATATACAACCCTGGATCTACAAAATATGGCAAATCTTGTTGGTGAAGCTCCTTCCCCATGTCTTCGGATCCTCAGAGCAAATGTAGTTTGCAATCTCCAGAGTTCCACAAACCATGAAAACTCTAGGGGTTTTGTATATTTTAAAGTCTTTAATAATTTAAAGTCTTTAAGAAAATTTCTTATCATTTGCTTCTTTCTCATAAATAAAAATATAAAAATTTGTTCATATGAATTCCTCTATTGTTTATGGATAAGCAGCTATATGATAGTTTATCACAATGGAATAAATTCACACCTGCAAAGTTTTGGATAAAGACAGTTTGTATTAAGCAGATTGTTTTCCATGAAAACATTTCATACTCAATCTAGAGACTTCCCCATGCTTAATCTTAGTGAAGTTGGTGAACTATTTTTGATAAGATACTTACTGACACATTTCTTAGGAATGTAATACTTTTCTATGCTATTGACCAAGATATTAATTAAGCAAGAAATTAGTAAAAGAAAAGATATACATAGCAGATTTTTTTAAGTTGTCAAAATTTTATTATATGAAAAGGCGATCTTTAAAATTAATAAAGAATTATCAAGGTGGTCTTGATACAAGTGTTTTAGTCAAGTAATAGAGCTGATTTAACTGTCTATTCATTTTGAGGAAGTGAAGTAAATCTTTTATTTTTTTTACCAAAACCTACAATAACTCTAGAAGTACTAAAGATTTAAATTTATAAAAATGATAGCAATAAAAACTAAAGAAATATTATAAAAAAAGCATAGGGGAATTTTTTTAACCATCTTTTTGTAGGAAAAAAATTCTTAGCATGACTCCAAGTTTTAAAATTCATAGTGGAAAAGATTGACAACTGTGAATTAGTAAATATTTTAAAAATTTGTGCAGAACAAAACAACATAAAAGGTAAAAAGACAAACCATGAGCAAATATTTTTAATACAAGTGCCCAAGATCTAACACCCATGCTATATAAAGAGCTCCAAAGAAGTGGTTCTTAAGAAAAAGATGGATATTCCGAGAGGAAAACTTAGAACAATGACTTAAATAGTGAAACCAGAGAAGAAAAATGGCTTATTAACATCTGAAAAATCTTTAATCTTACTAATTATCAAAGATATGGAAATCAAAACAATAAGATATCTAGCTTATTAATTTGTCCACATTAAAAATATGTTGGGGACAGTGTAATGAAACAGGCATTTCCACACTTTACCAGGGAAGAAGTGGGTACAGGTTAGGTGTTATGTCTGTCAAAATTCAAAATATATAAACCTTTTGAAGCAGCACTTCCATTTTAACAGAGAAACATCATGGTTTGCCTAGAATTAGGATGCAGAGGAAGAAGCTAATGGAAGAAAACCCAGAGGGCAGATTGTGGGAGTTCAAAATGCCAAGATAATGTATTTTCTCTTCATTCTGTACACAGTATGGAGTCTCCAAGGCTTCTGAGTATGGGTGGAGGTGATATTTTCAGGGCAGGTGGAATGGCAGGTATCTGGTTGTTTCTAGAAGAATCATTTGGGGAGTATGATTGAAAAGTTTACTGTTCCTCTCTAGTAAATTGTGGTGAAATATTAGAATGTATAGGAAAACTTTAATAAGAGTTAGTGGTTTGGGGTAGGTTTGAAGCAATTAAGATCTGTTATATAACCTTGATGGGAAGTCTTGGTTCTTTACCCTTATTTAAAGTAGGTCACATTAGAAGACATGGAAGCAGCTTTAATTGGACCATTCACATGTGAAGCCCACACAGAACCTGTTCTGTAGGTTCTTTCTAGCAGGCTCAATGGTTTGTGTTTCATCCTGAGACACCTGAGTCTCCTCCACCCTTTACAGTACTCACATTTATTTTTCTGCACAAAGAGAGCTTATGTGTATGGAACTCAGATGGGGATCAAATTAATAATCATGACTGTAATTACATCATACCCCAAGCAACAAAAACTGACTGGCTCATACTCCAAGGGAAGTACTAGATTCTTTTGGGAGAGAAATCAAGGGAGATAATTTAAAAATCCCTTTATTTAGAATTCAGGTCCACCCTTTTTATTTTCTGTAAATATAAAATGGAAATAATTCTTATTTAATTTATGATTGCCTAAATCATCAAATCAACATATATGAAAGCATTTAGTAAATTAGAAAGAATTATTCTAATTTTACTTCTCTGGAGTGCTGCTGCTCAGGTACTTTTTTAAAAAGCAAACAACTTAAGAGGAAGCTCAATTTCTCTTGGTTTTATCTACCCTAATTAAACATAGTTAAGCAGGGGAGATGCAAAGTGTCTGATCTGGGAATTCCAAGAAGGCTGGGTGCCTCTTACCAAGCTGAAGAGTTAGCTGGGGGAGACAGCTGGTCACCTTCTCTGGTATGCTCTTAGTCATCCTGTAAGGGCTTGGTGAACCACTACTGACTGATTGGAGAAAATCTCCAGTTACAAGGGGTTGGCACAGGGCCAGACTGTAAGGCTGATAGTCAGGACTTTTATGACACAATTCAGCTGAACTGGGGCTTCCATGGGAAATGAACTCTAGTTGCACACCAATGGACACAGGGCCATGAGCTCAGAAGAAAAAATTTTCCTGAATACTGCTCTTCTAAGATACAGAGTGTAGGATGAATAGATTGGAAAACAGAATCCTTGTTAGGAGGAACAGGGGGTTATGCTAGACGGAAAGCACCAGCAATAGGAGCAGGGCTGTCCAATTGACATCTTAAGGAGTGGCAAAGGGCATGCAGACTCGTAAAAATCCTATCCCCATTGTAAGCTTGAAAAGGATGAGTCAGGAAGTAGGGTCACCAACTGGACTCTGACAGGACATCCATTCAAACAGGAGAGTTTAAATAGGGATCCTGCCACCGACAGTCAGCCACTCACCAGTTGTTGGCAAAGCAGGTCTGATCATGGCTTTTGGAATTTCTCTTAATGTGTGCAATCACAGTACCTGACAGCCCTACATGGCTATGTTGTTAATAGCCAGTGATCGGCACAATGTCCAGCAAAGGGAGAGCTCTCCATATGCAGAGGCTGAACAAATGAAAGCTTAGCAGATAGTGATGAGTCCCTGGGGGAGAAGTGACTAAGCTACATAATTCTTTTTGTCCCTTCCTGACATATAATTCTAGAATTCTTAAGAATTATACCTCTGTTCTCAACCCAAGGGCTTAGTTCTTAGTAGATTCTCAGTCCATCTTAAAATACATTCGAGAATGTAATAAGCATTTTGAGGAGAAAATAAAAATAAACATTTTTCAGTGTTTTTCTAGGCTTAGATGTGGTGACTGGCAGACATTAAGAAAAGAAAAATTAAATAATCTATAAGTGGGAAATAGGCCTATTGTAATAGAGTCTGAATGTCAATGGATCTGAGTTTGCCTTGTTTTACCCCCTACTTAATAGAGGAGGAAACTGACTCCAGAGATTTTTTCAAGTTTCACAAGTCCTCATAGATAAGAGAAAAACCTGAGGTTAAGATCTAATTCATCCAATCTCTTCCCACCATGCTTACACACATAAACATGCTAAAAACATGCTAACATGTAAAGTAGTGTTTAAAGCTTTACTGGGCACACACACATATAGACATCCACTGGGATTTTAAGTAGATTATTATCCTTCCAGAGTTCAGCGCATAAAATTCCCCAAATCTCCAAACATTTTTTTCAGATATGGAATTGGTCATATTTCCTGTCTTCCCACCTATTTTCTCAACTATCTTCTCTATTAATCTGCCTGCTTAAGGAAACACAAGGAAAGTTGTCTCAAAGGCAGGTGGCCCAAGGATTCCTCCACAGACAGATCCCAATGAAAATCTCACCAAAAACTTAAAATGCAAGGGGTGAAAACCCAAGGATTTATAGGTTCTCTTTCTAATTCTATTGGAGCCATGATTTCTTTTAGTTCTTTGTGGTGATCTGCTCTTTCTGTTAATGTGTGTGTGCGTGTGGATGGTGTTTGTGCACATGTGCATGTGTGAACAGAAGACACAGAGGAGGCAATTCTCCTGGGAACTCTTCTATTTATAGAGAATGAAACATAATCCCACAAATACTGAAGCCAGAAAAGTAACCCCAGAGTTCAACTGTACCTAAGATTAGATTGTTGCTAAAAACACTGGCAAATGTGCATGTGAACAGCACTGTGGTTTAAGGAGACAGCTGTTGACACAAATGATATTTGGAGTCCATAAATATATAATTGAAAGAATAGGGGGACAATGGGCTGCCATCTCCCAAAGCATATCATAGTAAATTCTGACGATTGTTCTCTGTAGTCTGAAGGACAAGGTTTATCAGAAATGAACCCGCTTGCATGAATTCAAGGAAGTGTAGGGGGTGGGGTGCCATCACAGCCAGGCCTTCTCATGGGAGCCAGGGCCAGTACAGCTATGGGTCAGGCTCAGCTGGCCTCCAGCTACCACAGGTGAGGCATGATGTAAATAAGCTGTGCTCTGGTGATGACAGCTCCTCATCTGTGGAAGGACACAAGGATTCTGGGAATTTTTTAATGATCAGGGTATTTGTAGCCTGGAAAGGAAGTGATAAAAATACCATGGGGCTTATGTCTAGGAAAGGCAAAGTTTTGTGGGATCTGTGATGACTCTGTACACACACAATGTGTTTCCTACATCCTCACTGCTAAGGACTTCCTTTGAATTAGATCATTCAGTTACTGTAAAAATGTCCTTTTATTGTCTGGACACTGGGATTTCTCCACTTACACAGTGGTGGCCATCAAGTCAGAAGCACCATTTTTGATATGTTATTTTGATGCAGAATTGAAATCTAATTCTAACACAATCCAACAAATAACTATCAAAATTAGTTAATAATAGTTAAATAAAAACTAGTTAATAAAATAAAAATTAGTTCATAATAATTTGGCAATAAGATGGAAATAATAGTAACGCCAATATTAACAGTTATTGTGATTTGGATGTGAAGCCTCTACCAAAGACTTGTGTGTTGAAGACTTGGTCCTCAATGCAGCCATGTTCAGACATGGGGCTTTTAGGAAAAGATTGAATCATGAAGACTCTGGCTTCATCAGTGGATTACTCCATCAGTGGATTAATAGCTTGGTAAGGAACTGTAGGAGGGGGTGCCTAGTTGAAGGAGATATGCCCCTGGTGGCATGCCCTGGGAGGGTATATCTTGTCATTGGCTCCTCTTCTTTATTTCTCTCTCTTTTTTTCTCTTTCTCTTCTCCCCTCCTCTTCCTCCCTCCCTTCCCCCCCACCTCTCTCTCCCTCCTACTTACCTGTCATAAAGTGAGCAGCTTTCCTCCACCACACCCTTCTGCCATGATGTTCTGCCTTGCCTCAGGTGGTCAACCATGGACTGAAACCATGAGCCCAAATCAGTCTTTCCTCTTAAGTTGTTTTTCTCAGGTATTTTTTTTCCTCAGTGATGGAAAGCTGACTAACAATGCCTAACAATAGTTGAAGCTTAGTACTTCCTAGGCACTGCTTTGGATATTTTTCATGCAGTAACTAGTTTGATTCTTCAAAGAATCTATGAATTATGTACTTTCTCCCCATCTTATAGATAAGTAAACTAAGGTGTAGAAAACTTAAGAAAATATCAAAGCCAGAACCTGAACTCTAGGCAGTTTAGCTACAGAGCCTGCTCTGATCTTAGATCTGTGTGCCTTGAGATATCTTTTTCCAACTTTTGATTGTCAGATACAGAAAGCCCAGTTAAATTTGAATTTTAGAAAAATAATAATTTGTGATAATTAATAATGTTCCATGCTTATATTAAAATTATTCATTTTCTATTTGAAATTCAAATTTGTCTTTGTGTATTGTTTTTATCTGGTGAATCTTCAAACTCTATCCAAAGGGAATTGTATGCACCAAAGAACCAAAGAAAAAGTTTTCATTGGTTCAAGCTTTGGTACCAAATGCCAAAGCAGAACTTCTATCACAGGACTAGGCGAGGGTCATAACTCTTTTTCTTATCCTGGAAGCAGTATGAAATAGCAGCTCTTGCACCTGCCTGGATATGAGTATTACTTGTATAGTTTTAATAATATACATGGCTGGGCATGACCTCTTCAAGATTAAGGAGATTTAGGATGAGGTAGGAAGATCTGTATTTCCTTATGAGCTCCTAAATGTTTTCTTCTCTTTCTCCCTCTCCTTCTCTTTCTTCTCTCCTTTTTCCTCCTCTACCCTTCTTCTTTCTTTAGAGTTAATCTGTTCATGATTGGCCTAAAGACTAGTCCAAGCTCTGACTGTCATTTATAGTTAACATTTCTGGTGAGTCCAAGGAGGTATCCCAGGACACCCCTACAGAGTGAGAGGAAGAGGAAATAAGGAGACTGGGTAGGAGAGAAGACTTCCTCATCATACCCAGATCTGTTGCTAGGCTTTCTTGAGCTGGCTTTTTATCCTTGAGCCTAAATTACACATGGAAGAAAGATTTTTCAGAGGGAGAGAGAGAGACGGAGAAGGAGAGATCCATATGACTGCCAGGTCTTCCATCTGGAAGCAGGCCATGGCATAAAAGAAAATAGATGACACCCACATGCACCAAGACTTGTTACGGTGTCCTTCCAAAACATCATGTGTGAGACAATGCAAAATGTTCAAAGGTGAAATGATTAGTTTATGAGAGCATTAACCTAATCAGTGGATTAATCCATTGATATGGATTAACTGGGTAGTAACTGTAGCAGTAACTGGTGTGACTGGAAGGGGCATGCTTTTGGGGTTTATGTTTTGCCTTGGTGAGCAGAGCTTCTCTCTTAGCTTTCTATATCCTGAGCCACTTTCCTCCACTGCTCCCTTCTGCCATGATGTTCTGCCTCAGCCTGGGCCAAGAGTTATCAAGTGGGCTGACCATGGACCTAACTTCTGAGACCATTAGTCAAAATACACTGTTCCTCCTTTAAGTTGTTCTTGACAAGTCCTGTGGTCACAGCAATGGAAAACTGACTGAAAGCACTGTGACCCTATTAGACATCTCCAGCACTACAAACCATGGCTTAAACAATACCTGGGAACTCAAATTAAAAGAATCTTCCCTGGAAGTGAGGAAAGGTGGGAAAGAGGCTGGAAAGTACCTAACCTCCTTCTGCATTCTGACTAAGCTTCATGGAGGTATGTAAAATCAAGTTAGTCAGGTTTAATGATTTAACAATAAAAATAAAGTAAATAAAAATGAATAGAAGGTATCCAAGGCACATCTCAGGAAACAGTTCAGTTTTTTATGTGTGTGTGTGTGTGTGTGTGTGTGTGTACATACACATATACATATAATAAAATACAGTCAGCCCTCTGTATTCATGGATTTCAAATCTATGGATTCATCCAACATGGAGGGAAAATATGCTTCTGTACTGAACACATAGAGACTTTTTTTCTTGTTATCATTCCTGAATAACAACTATTTACATAGCACTTGCATTGTATTAGGCATTACAAGTAACCTAGCAATGAGTTAAATAAAGGATATGGGAACATGTGGGTAAGTTATATGCAGATGCTATAGGTATTTTATCTGAGGGGTCTGAACATCTACACATTTTGGTATTTTCAGGGGTCCTGGATCCAGTTCCCGGCAGATATAAAAGGGCAAATTTGCACATATTCATGTTATACATGTATTTCTTTCTATGAGATCTCATCAGAAGAGTTTGAAAAACCCTTCTCTAGAAACAAGTATCCATCATTTTTGGAAAGTAGAAAGCACAGGCCAGAGATAATAGGTCTCACTGCAGATAAGCTTTGGGGGGTAAAACCAAGGAGAATGTTCTGCCCCATAGAGTATGGCCTAAAGATGTTTAGTGCAATGGATTTAGTAGGAGTGTTCAGGAAGCAGGATGGTGGGGCCTGAGAGCACCATTCACCTGAGAAGGAAGGTAAATGCATAGTTGTATGTGTCACTTTGCTCATTTTTCATGCTTCCCTAGAAAGCTCCAGGAAAGGTCTCTGTTGTAAAATAGTTGTAATAGTCCTTATTCTGCCTCTCAGGCCTTTCCCATTTCTTTAGATCAGGGAGCAGAGTGTGAGATAGCTGGTGGGATGGCAGTACTTGTGTGCCATTTAAAGTGCACACAGGAAGTGGGGGAAAGGAAGGAAAGGACAGCCCCACTTTGTTCTCTGTATTGAACAAGGTCATTTATTCCAATAGTGGAAATTACATTTGAAATTTTTTTTTTTTTTTTTTTGTGGAAGTGTAAAAGAAATGTTGAAAGACCATAGACAGGGAAATGTTCTTTCAAATTCTATCAATGCTGTCCAATAAAACTTAGCAATGATGTGAGTGTTCATCATATGCCACCCAACATGGTAGCCACTAGCGACATGTGGCTATTGAGTATTAGAAATGTGGCTAGTGTGACGGAGAAGCTGAATTTTAAATTAAATTAAATTTTAATTAAAATTAAAATTTAGAGAGCCACATGTGGCTAGTTGCTACTGTATTGCACAGGACATTTCTAACCTATCATGATTTTTCTTTTCTTCATACCCAAAAAACCTGGGTATGAAGGATTAATTTTGTGACCATGTCTGTATGTGCTGAATTTTGTTCAAGTTATTTGAGATAGCTATAAGTTTGAGAACAATTTGTTGCTAATTACATCAACTAAAAAGAAGAAAAATTTCTGGAACAGTTTATTATTTTTGTTTAATCATTCAAAATATATCCTTTTATTTGTGGTTCTCAGGGTTATTCTCTTGGGTTATTTTAATGTTTTATTTCCTGAGATGAAAAGAAAGCCTCTGTGAAACATAAGTGCACCTCATTATAATATTCAGCAAGTCATGATTTCAAGAGTCTCTGTTCAATCAAATTTGATCACCTAGAAGAGAGGTCTACAGCAATTTTCTAGTAAGCTTGCAAAGACAGAAGTTTACTAGTTCCAAGTGGGAGCTGAAGCAATAGTGTCACAGGCTATGTGAAGTGGAAAAATATTCAAACATGCAGAGGGACTGCTGGGCTCAGTTAGGCCCTTTGGTGTGTGCATTTCTACATTTTGACCTGCTATGCTTCTCTTTGTATCTCAGCCTTACGTGGTACACTGACTATCCAGCCATAGACTATGCACCTGGCTGCTCACGTGCAATCCAGGGAGAGGAGAGGGACTACAGAAAATGAGAGCTGGAGCGTTGTGGCTCATCTCTTTCTTCAGTGTCATTAAGGGCCACAGCAGCTTCCTGGGGGTGAGTCAGCAAATGTTCATTTTTCTTCTCAATCATCTCTCCTCTCTCCTTCTGGCACTTTTAGAATTGATCACTCCCCAAGCAACTCAAACTGCATAATTTAATGGACTTGCAATCAAAAGTCCTGAGTTCTTGTCAACATTAACAAAATTCACTGTGGTGTCTTGGATAAGCCATTCCATCTCTTTGGATCTCAGATGACTGAACTGTGAAATGATCTTTGAAACCACCTTGGAAAATTGGTCTAGCTCAAACATTGTCTAGTATGGCTTTTCAGACACAGAAAAGTATATTGATTGTCATGAGCAGTCTTTGGACCCTCTTCCCTATTTCTACTCACTTTCTTAATGGTTTTGTCCAGGACCATGGTTTGAATGATTTCTACCTGCTGAGGACTCCCAAATGTGTATCTCCATTCCAGACTTCCCCTCTGCACTCCCCACACGCATACCCAACATCCACTTGCTATCTATAGCTGAGCACCCAAGAAGTTCTTCATGTGTCTAAATCAAACTCTTGATTTTATCTCACCAAACCTACTTCCCCCTTTCTGTCTCAGCAGGTGGTATCATTTCTCCAGCTGCTTAAGCAAAAAAAAAAATGGTGTCATGCTTGATTATTCTCACATTCCCCATCTAAATAATTTGCTTTATCTTTAAGATACATCCAGAATTCAAACATGTCTCACTCCCTCCATGGCTCAACCTTGCTCCATAACCTCCTTATCTCTCACCTGTGTTGTTTCAAGAGCCCCTGAAATGCTCTCATTGCTCCTGTGCTTGTTTATTCTCAATATGGCATAAGGATTGAGGCTTCCAAAAAGTAAATTAGAGCATGTTTGAAACTCCCCATCTCCCACTCAAGGAAAAGGTAAAACCCTTTCTGCAGCCTGTAAAGCTCAACACAACCTGCTTGCCCAGAGTTCTAACCTCATCTCCTTCTCCTCTCCTCCCCCTTTCCCCGCTCAGCTGCTCTTTCATTTGGGCTCTGCCTTCACACATCAGGCATGTTCTTACCTCTGGCCTGCACATTTGCTGTTCCCTCTGCCAGGAGAGCTGTTCCTCCATGTATGGACACTTGCTCATCTGCTTCAGGTCTTTGCTCAAAATTAGCCCCAGAGCAACTTGTCCACCATTCTTGGCTTAGATTTTAGATTCAAGATTTTAGTTCATCTGGGAAACTCAAACTTTTATGATATGCAACTTTCAAAAGCCTCACCATAACCATCTTTTCCCCTTTCTTTTTCACAGAGAAATGATGGCATCAAAACAAAAAGAGTACTCAATGTGGATAAGGAAGGTGAGACTCCAGGCCTGGTATAGTAGGCTTCAGTTCCAAGAGAACAGGGCTGTAAACCCAGCAGTGCCTCTGACTGGTTGCATGCTCTTAGGCACATTATGAAATAGTCTGCGCCTGTGAAATGAGAATAACAGTAATTCCTAAGAGCAAGGCATCTATGACGATTAACTGATATAATAAAAACATGTATCTTGTGCCATTCCTGGACAAGTGGCTTCCATATACTTCCTTTTCTTCTATGCCTTAATCCTAGCAATGTCATTCATGGCCACAGCCCTCAGGCTAGGAATGAGTTGTATTTTGAAATTTAATTTGCAGGCCTGATGTTTCAAGCTCAGAATGTATTTCCTCATAGAAACAGTGACCTACACAGATATTAATAAGATTCCTAGGTTAGTCCACAGAAGTCTTTCAACCATGCAATGCATTTGTTGTACAATAATGCGCTAAGAGTACCATAGAACACACCACCATGACGGACTACATTTCTTTAGGAGAATGAAATACAAATTTCAACTTGGAATGCTATGAATACATTTTCCCTGCCAGTAAAAATCAAAGTATAAAATATTGAGTTGTTATTATTTGCCAGGCACTATTTTAAGAATCTTGATCTTCACATCAGCCCTCTTAGTTAAGTGTGACGATTATCTATATTTTACTGTGTTAGTCAGCTTTTTGTCATTGTGACCAAGACATCTGACAAGAGCCACTTGGAGGAGGAAAACTTTATGTTGGATTATGGTTTCCAAGGTTCAGTTAATCATCAGCTGACTTCCTTACCCTGGGCCTCAGGTGAGGCAGAACATCATGGTGGAAGGGCATGATGAAGAAAAGTTGCTTACCTATGGCAGCTAGGAAGGAGAGAGAGTGAGCAAGAGTAGGGGGAGCACAAAAGGAGCAAGGAACAAAATATAATCCCCAAGGCCATCCCACTGACCTACTTCTTCTAGACACACCCCACCTGCCTATAGTTACCACCCAGTAATTCATTCAAATTATTAATCCATTAAGTGGATTAATCCAGATTAGGATACAGATCTCCTAATAATTACACCTCTTCTAAACATTCTAAACATCCCTGCATTGCCTCACAAACTTTTCACATTGCCACATCTCACATCCAACTCACAACATTATGGTTAGTGAATCGAAGGCACAGAGATAAGGACTATAAGTAGGATTTGAACCCAGTTAATCTGGTTTCAGAACCAACGCCTTTAACCCCAACAGTGTGACCAGCATCATCCTTTTCCCTGTTCTCACCTCTTGGGAAGAGGTTCAAGCTTGTAAAGAGATGAGTAGTATACAGGAAAGAGCTGAGATGATCTCTGAGTCATCCATAGATGAGCCCCAGAAATTTCAGAACAAGTTTCATGTGAATGTGCCAAAATGAATTTGGGATGAGAGAAGACTCCGGGGATTCATCTTCTCTCTCAGTCAGTCAAAAACATTAGAAGGCTCACACTAGCCCTCTGAGTTAGGTACAATGGTCATCTTTATTTTACATATAGAGAAGCTAAGACACAAAATAAGGACTATTGGAAGGATTCAGACCTAATCAGTCTGGCCTCATAAACAGCACACACAAATATGCAAAGGTAAAAATATGTGAGACATGTGACGGCAGAGTGAGGACACCAGAAACAAAAAGTGTGGCAGATCTGCCCTTGCAGAAAGAAAATTCCTAATCCCAGAAATAATTAGTGGAGTTAAGGCTACACAAAGACTTGAGTCAAAGTTTAGTTTTGTTTTGCTTTTGTATTTCATATAAGTATTCAAAATTCAGCTAGTTAATGAAACATTTTTACAGGAGAAGAAAAAGTGTTTCTTGGAACGTGTGAGATTGGAGGTTTTCTATTAGAGCTACTTCAAGAAGACCAGGGCTAAGGAAGGAGGAGGAAAAATGAGTAGGATTTTCTCATTCTACTCCCTTCAGTTTGGGGGGACAGAGGGCACTGGAACCATTGGCCTGGCGTAAGTGACAGAAGAGACATACCTAATATAGGCATGTGTGGGAATGGACTTCTTGTGTTTATTCTGGATGTTCACATTCAGTCAGTATCTGGATGAGCTGCACTCAGTAACAAACATCATGGTTCAGCTTGTGACCTCTAAATAGAATCTGCTGACTGCCTCTGAGCCACTTCCTCAGCAATCTTTCCCCAGCAAAGAAGGAGGCTTCTGACAATCTTGCTCTTTTTAGTCCCAGATCAGAAATATGAGCTGCTACTTCAGGTGACCTATAGAGATTCCAAAGAGAAAAGAGACTTGGAGAGTCTTCTGAAGCAACTGAAGGCTCCATCAACATGCTTACCAGGGTCAGTGGAGATCACCAGGGTGAAGACCACGACGTGTAAGTCAGCTCTGGGAGCTAAGACTGTGAGTGGGGAAGGTGAGCTCATCAGCCAGAGTAGGTTAGGTTATGCTGTGGAAACAATCGTTGCCACATTCTCTGTGGCATTAAAGAACAAAAGTTTGATTTCTTCTTCATGCTGTATGTCCTTGCAAGTTGGCAGAGGGACCACATCTGTGGTCACTGCTCAGGTACCCAGACTGAATGAATCAGGCCTTATGGCAAATGTTCCTTTTCTGAGACAAAAAGAAATGGAATACTAGAAAGTTTCACATAGGAAGCTTTGATTTAGAAGTGACACACACCAATTCTGTTCCCAATATATTGACCAGAACTGGTTCCGGAGCTCCACCCAACCTCAGGCCAAGATGTGCAATCCTGTTCTGTGCCTGGAAGATAGCAAGAAATGTTTGGCAAACAGCACTAATAACCACAACAGTGGGGTTCAGAGAAACTAAATAGCTTGTCTAAAGCAGTGATTCTCAAAATGTGATGCTCAGACAAGCAGGAGCAGCATCAGCATCAGGGAACTTAATAGAAATGAAATTCTTGACTCCATTTCAGGCGTACTGAGTCAGAAACTCTGCAGTGAGACCCTCCAGGGGATTTTTTGTGCATGATAAAGTTTAAGAACCACTCACTGAAAATTTCCAGTGAACCATTCACTGCATGCCACTATACATATTTTTACAAAGGTAGCTGGTGACTTTCTCCCTGTCCCTTTTTTAGCCCATTAAAAATAATGATTTTGGTCCAATACAAAAGTATGAACATACAGGATTGGCTAATGGAATTTTTCTGCCCCAAATAGTTTCTGCCTTTGCCATACTATTTTTAAGACCTATCTTGGAGTGGTAGGTTGTGGGTGAAGGGGAACTCCAATAAGATAGTGGTCAAGTGCCCTTTAGACTCTTTCAAATAACTCCCATGTTACAAATATAACTCCTCTGCTCCTCTCTTCCATTGCAATGGATATTTATGCAGCATACATTTTTCCTTTGGATGCTAAGCCCAGCCATGCTAGTTTTTTTTTTTTTTTTTTGGATTTAATTATTTTATTTAAATGAATTTCAAATCATAATACATGAACAGAGCTCAGTTATTCCATTTTTCTGGTTGCAAACCAGATAGAGTCACACCATTTGTGTCTTCATACATGCACCAAGGATAGTAGTGACCCTCTCGATCAACTGTCATTACTATACTCATTCCCCTTTCCTTCCTCCCACCTGCTGCATCCAGAGTTCCTGCATTTCTCCTATGTTTCCCATTCCCATTCCCCTTATGTATCCTCATCTACTAATCAGAGAGAACATTCGGCATTTGGTTTTTTGGGATTGGCTTACTTCACTTAGCATAATGTTCTCCAATTCCATCCATTTGCCTGTAAATGCCATAATTTTATTTTCTTTTATTGCTGAATAATATTCCATTGTGTATATGTACCACAGTTTCTTTATCCATTCATCTATTGAAGGACATCTGGGTTGCTTCCATAGTTTTGCAATTGTGAATTGTGCTGCTATAAACATTGAGGTGACTGCTTTATTGT
>PVHX01015270.1:0-47459 GCA_004024805.1 Geosciurus inauris
TACTGGTACTTGACATTCTATTCAGAAAAATTTGCCTCCAAATTCAAAGCTGGAAAGTCACTGGAATAACTGAAAAAGAATCACAGTATATAAGGCTTTTTAGATTTCTGGTACGTGTGTTAAGAATTGTGTACAAAGTGAAATGTCTGTACTGATTCTCAATACAGCCAATAAAAATCTCAAATACAAAAAAAAAAAAGAAATATGATTCCCAATGTAACACCATCTCTTAAAGTTCAGCTTTAAGCAATGTGTGGGTCTTGAGAATTCTGCCCTCATGAAGAGGGCATTGATCCCACTCTTGTACAGTTAAGTTAATTCTCTAGAGAATGAATTCATACTCTCATTACCACAAAATCAGGTTGTTATAAAATGAGGCCTCCTTTATGTTTTGTCCCTTCCACATGTTCCCACTTGTTGTTACACTTTTTCAGCTTATTATTACAGCATAAGGCTCTCTTCAGATCCAGCCATATGATCTTGGACTTCCAGTCCCCAGAACCATGTGCCAAATAAAACTCTACTCTTCATAAATTATCCAGTCTCCTGTATTAAATTATAGCAAGAAGCAGACTAAGACATGAATATAGGAAATAAACCAGAGCAGTATTGATATATTTGTCACTAATAGAAATCACAGATATATTCAGATCATTTCATAATTGTTGACTAACCTTCAAATACAGTTATCACTGCATTTAAATTGGGGTGGTCATTAGATTAGACCTGCAGCTATAATATCATAAATTTGCTAATTCTAATATTGTAATCACTGTGCCTCAATACATTTATAATTCTTTGTAATCTGTATGTTTATCAATACTCTCTAGACAAAGACCACCAGGAATACATCTGTAGGCAAAGTTGAGTTTATGGACATGTTGCAATGTCAGACACTGGATGTCCTGGAAAACAGTGGGGAATCTCATAAGAGGGAGTGAGAAAAAAATTATCATATGATTTTGTCTTGTGTTAGGTAATTTTGAGGAGGGCTTAAGGAAGGAGGGCTTCACTAAGAATTGGATACTATAAGGAAGTTAAACTCCATATTATGTACAACCACAATAATGGGATCCAAATCAGAATAAGTTATACTCCATGTATGTATAATATGTCAAAATACACTCTACTGTCATGTATACCTAAAAAGAGCAAATAAGTTCCAAAAAAAAAACCTGCTTCCACTACAGCTCATGTCTCAAAGTTCATTCTTTGAGTTTGAGCAAGTGAGTGTGTTTCTCACACTCCACAGGTACCAGTCCCAAGGAAACTCCCTAGTAAATGTCTATACACTGAACTCCATCTTATATCCTGCTTCCTGGAGAATTTAATGCTCCAGCAAGCCAGAAGGCCATGGTCCAGCTCCTCTGGGTACAGGTATTCTACTTGTTCAATTCTAGGTTTGTTGGTGGATTCTTACACAGAGAGATAGGGCATGGGGAAGCATTCAGTGGGAAGCAGGATTTATTAGTGCCAGCACTGGCCCAGTGGGTTTGTATCCAAAGGATGAGCACCAAAGGCCAGAGGCATTGCCTTGCTAATTTGTCTTTCATTTGCCAGCTCTTTGTTTCCCATATAAGGTAATACACATTCTGATTGGGATTCTATTTCTACACTATAGAGTTGCTACAGTGTTACAGCAGAATTGTGGAATTGATACTGATGGTGCCATATTATCTTCTTTTTTGTTCTGAGAAAGTCTCTACCACAGATTCTCAACACCTCAGATAATAACTGGACCATCAGAGGAATCAAATAATTATTTATTAAATAAGTGAATAAACCCAAACCCTAGGATGACTGATTCCCATAAATCTACCTCAAATGCATATTCTCTTGGGCTGGGGCTGGGGCTCAGTGGTAGAGCGCTTGCCTCACATGTGTGAGTCACTGGGTTTGATCCTCAGTACCACATAAAAAATAAATTAAATAAATGTAAAGACTAGATGACCAGGAGATGAATTAAAGCTGCTCGGCAAGGCTTTATTGAAAACACACACTTTTAGGCCGAATCCTCCGGTCCATCAGAGTGTGCCAGGGAAAAATGGTGCTGGGGCTCCAGTGTAGGGAGAATTTGAAAGGCCTGGTCAGGAAAGGGAGGGCTTGGGGGCAGGAAGAGAAGGCCAGAGTCATTCCTGGATAGGTCAGGAAAACCCACTGATTGACAGGAGGCATGTCTACTGATGACTGTCAGCGTCTGGCTAGCCGCTCCTTTTCGCAGCTGCCCTGCTCCCAGCTGCCCTGACCGGTCCCTCTAATTGGACATCTTGGACCCTGATTGGACCTAACATTCTGGCCTTTTTGATGATATAGGACAGCAGATTCAGTCTGGCTACTTCGTGTGGGATTGGAGGCACTGAGAGGGGGAGATGGCTAGGGTGTTGGTCAGGCAGGGAGGCAGGCATAGGGGTGTGGGAGCCTCTGGTTGTCAGTCATGTTGCTTGAATGTAGAAACATCACCTGTGCATAGGAACAGAAGCTTGGGAGAGATTACTGATTAGCAGACAAAGAAGGGGGCTGCCGAGAAATTTTGAGTTTGGTGGGAGTCCAATGTGATGGGAGTCCAAGGCTGGTCTATTCTGTAATGAAATTTGATTAAGTTTTTAAGTAGTAGTTACTGCATAATCAAGTCCCCTTGCCCTAGCCCAGAGGCAGTGAATGGGGGCCAAGGAGAGCCCAACTATTACCAATAGAAAGATGGCCCTTTTTTGCCCTAGAGAGGGAGGTGGTAACAAGTCATGGTAATTCAGCCTTACTGTACAGTTAATTGAGGAACATCAATGAGAATCACAATTATGATTTAAATATACACAGAGGAAACAGTCTGAAATGAAGGAAGTATAAGGGTTGAGAATTTGTCCCCATAACAAGGCTGGAGAGGACAAGGAATGTAAACATAGTATTTGGTTTTTAATGTCATAGATGTCTATCTTTAAATTATTTTTAAATGCTCAGGAACAGTTGTGTTCTTGGTTTTGCTAGGTGTTTAAGATGAAGCAAGTCAAATTGACTTTTGTTCTTACCTATTGTTAAGAGTCACCTTTTGATCTCCTGGGAGGCATCCTTGAGGAACTTGAGAGAAGCTTGTTAGCTCTGCTAGTGCCATCTGCGTTAGGATAGGTCGAGGTCTGGCGCTGACCATGTGGCTTCCCTGGGAAGCATGAGAGATGATTCCCTCTGTCTTCGACCTTCCTGTCCATTGTATGGCATTTGACTGGCTCTTTAATTCTCTAATGGCCTCAGAAATCTCCCTGATCAGGAGGTCCTGTGGCCCAGAGGTGTAGAGCACTTTAGAGAAGTTTCCTCATTCCTTGGATTCAGATTGATTCAGAGGGCAAGAGCCAAATAGTGGTTTCCTTGGCCTTTTAATTTAATTTTAGTTTTTAAGTCTTGATCTTAAGCATTCATCAAGCCAATGTAAAAATAACTTAAAACCTTATCTTATTGATGATAGGTTCAGTTATAAAACATTAAATGATATAAATGGATACCACACAAGTTCAGTTTGGAGAACATCAGCTTGGTATAATGCTCTTTTAAAATCTTCTACTTTAAAGCTTGTATATCTGAAAAAAATGAACACATTTAATATAAAAATAGAACTGGTAGGACAATAATTGCATTGATGTTGTTTAACCATAGTTATATAAACCTTAATTTTTGAAAGTTAATTTCTCCAAGTGATAAAACCTGACAGATGTAAGAAAGTTATCTTATTAAGAGCAGAACATTGTTTTAGATTTTAACTTTTTGTTTAATCATAGTTGTAAACCTTTTGATCAGAAATATTCTCTTTCCTTCCAATAAATACTATATTTAGAATCTTTAATTCCTTCTGTTTATATCCTAGTCTCAGTAGAGTGTAAAAAAAACTTTTATACCTGGATAAAATACATCTGATAAGCAGGGGAACTTAGGCAGATGTAAAGTAACCTCCTTTTCCCTTCTTTTTCCTTTAGCTAAGGTAAAGCGGTAAGCCTGGGGGGAGGGGCTGCCACAAGGCAGGCAACTCAGACGCAGAGCTGCCCGTCTGAGCTGCGCAGAGGCAGTGAGAAATGCAGAGAGGTGGGCCAGGTGGGCTCTGCTCAACGCCTCTTCTCTGCCCTCCGGCGCTGGGACTGAGGCCGGCTTTGTTTTCTCCGGCGGGAAACTGCTGGGGAACTGCCTCAGCTTTAGCGAGGGGAGGGGCCCAAACGGTATGAGGGAGGTTTGTCTGGGTAGGGAGCGGGACGTGATGGTGGTTGCAGGAGGAAGGAGATACAGAGGAGCAAATGGGAAAGGGGGCTTTTAGCGAGAACTTGAGAGGACAGAACAAATGGGAAAAAGGGAGGGGCGAGAGTGCACTTTCCAATAAAGCCTTGATGAAAGGAATTCCACCCAGTGACAAAAATTAGCCAAATCAGTGAGAATCTGAAAACCAAAAGTTCCCCCGGAGGCCATTTTGATCCGTTATCTAAGCCATAGTACAGTGCAGTTTTGAGGTCTAGAGAAGAGTTGGGGTTCCCTGTGACTTCTCAGCGGTCCCAGGAAGTGGGTGGGAACATAAAAAGGCATCCTTTAAAATGTTCATGTCCACGGGAGAACGAGGGGCCAGGCAGAAAATTGAGGCGTCCCTACAAACTTTCCGGGGCCCAGAGAGCAGCGAATGGCTAACACAAGGGTTGGGAACGTCTTCCCAATCCACGTGGCCTTGAGTGGACAGACCTATGCGCACGTGCGACTTATGAGTAGGCCTCTGGAGCGAGCGGTGGGGGGGCAAGCTGAGAAGTCAGAGGAGATGAGGTGGGGGTGGGGCCTACCTCATTCTGTTGGTCCAGGTGAGGGGAGACGGAGAGCAGCTCAGGAGTTCTCCTGGTCTAGAGGGCTTGCCTCGATCCCGGTACAGGGGAGGTTCAAAACCCTCCTGGGTTTCAGCACCATTATGTAAAGACTAGATGACCAGAAGGAGATGAATTAAAGCCACTCAGGAAGGCTTTATTGAAAATACACACTCTTGGGCCGAATCCTCCCATCCATCACAGTGTGTCCAGGACAAATGGCGCTGGGGCTCTGGTGTAGGGAGAATTCGAAAGGCCTGGTCAGGAAGGGGAGAACTTGGGGGCAGGAAGAGAAGACCAGAGTCCTTCCTGGATAGGTCAGGAAAACCCGCTGATTGACAGGAGGTGTGTCTACTGGTGACTGTCAGTGTCTGGCTAGCTGCTCCTTTTCGCAACTGCCCTGCTCCTGGCTCCCCAGACCAGTCCTTCTAATTGGACATCTTGAACCCTGATCAGACCTAACAATAAAGATATTGCATCCATTTACAACTAAAAATTTTTTTTAAATGCATATTTTTTTGTTCCAAGTCTTGCACCCAGGTCCCTGAATTCACTCTTTTGGGATTCTAATAATGAGCTTCAGAAACAGAGCATACTTCCTTCTGTTAGATACTAGGCAGAAACCTTTGGAGGTAAATTCCCATGCTTATGAGGGAATAATGGCCGCCCTTTAAAATGACTGCTAAAATCCCTTTATATTGTTTTGTTGTTGTTGTTTCTTTCAAATAAGCCCTTCTCAAAACAAAGCCACACAAGAAACCAGCCAAAATTGCTGAGTCACTCTGTCACTCTTCCAGATGACCTAGCATGAACTTTACTCTTTATAATCTCATAATGCTAAATTCTCCCCCCAGGAGGCATTCCCATTCACCATTTTTTGGATATTTCATGTATGAAGAAGCATGATCTCCAAATGAGAATGCTCAGGAATGTACCTCCCTCTATATTTGATGCTGGGTCTTTCCAATAAGAATATGTATCAATTTCCTCAGTAAAATCCTTTGCTTCCTTTTTTCAGAGAGATACTGCTTTAGGATTTATATCTAGAGTTCTCCTTACTTGCTGCAAGTAATAAAGTTTACATCATTCTTTTAACTCCTGGTTGTGCTTATTGGCTTTGCCTCTGCACCCGAGAGACAAGCCCATTTTATTCTGCTACATTTCAACCCTTAGTTTTGGCATTGAGACTCCAGCAGACACAGTCAAACCATAAACCTCCAAAAAGAGGTGGTAACTGTTCAGTCTTACTAGACAATCAGGCTGATGTAGGACAAGAATAGGCATCAATAATCAATGCTGGTTTTAATGGACAAGAAAAGTAGTAACTGAAATTGTGGCTACTTGCAAGAACCAGAGGCCCCAGTTCTACCTATATCCTCCTAGATAAAGACCTATGGCTTGGGCTGAAAATCCTAGTGAGGTGAAAAAACTGTAATAGTAAGTAGAAAACCCTAAGAAAATTAGTGTGATAATTAAAATATGGGCTATTTCTAATACCCACCTGAACTAGAGGGAGAGGATCAAAGAGGACCTTCAGGGACGGAGCAGAGAGACATTGAGAGGTGCAAATGAAGGTGTGTTTAGTAGGAAGAAGACTGTTCAGGCAAAGAAGGCAGCTGACACCTCTTCAGCCAGACAGGCTGAGGAGAGGAGGGGAAATTGTCACATGAAGAAACAATGAGATTTCTTTGTGCCATATCCCAAGGAACCTCCACTCTGCCCCCACAGAGATGTGGATAAAAGTGCACATCACTCATGAACAGTTTGGTAGTTGGACTTGTTTTTGTTAAATTAGAAGGATATGACACTATATGCTTGCAAGAGCAGAGCTAGTCCTGAGGCTCCAGGGCATAGTCACAGTGACTATGACTTGCCTACAGTCACTGAATATTACCTCTGTAGAGGTCCAGGGGCTCCCCATGGGCTGCTCCTTTAGAAAAATGGGACACTTTAACAAAAGCACAGAGATGAAGAATCAAATTCATCGCAGACACCTCTGCAACCAGTGCTCCAACTGCTGCAGAGGAGCTCTGCCTTCAGAACAATTGGTGGATTGTGACAGGGGCCTGGGCTTCCCTCTCTGGCCCTACCTAATTCCTAGGTTACCCTCCAGGCCTGTGCCCCTTCTCAATCACATGTATGTGGAACACTCTCCTATGGAGAAAGTTCAGTCAGGTCAAATCTAGCATTTTAATTGTTAAAATGATCATTCCCCCAGGGAACCCCTTCTCCCTTCTCCCCCTCCTTTTCCTCACAGAAGAGCAAACTGCTGTGGGCTAAGGGTACTCCATGGGGCAGCAAAACAGAGTGAGGGTGGGAATTAGCTTGGGCTTTGGTTTTTTGTGGTCGGCACAGTAGTTCCTCTACACTTTTTTCTGATTTTAAATTTTTTTTTTCTGGGAGAGGAAGGAAGTCTCTTTCATTCCCTTTGACTTCCTTTACCATGTGTTTTCCAGTAGCCACTCAGAGCATTGGTGTTCAGTCATCCAAGTATAATTTGGAATTCATCGGTAAGCTCTAATATATCACTCTCCTTTCATTCCTGGAGGAAACGCTTTGTGATCTAATTTTTTCTTTTGTTTGGTTTGTCATACTGTGAACCAAAACCAGGGACTTACATGCTAACAAATGCCTACCACTGAGCTACATCCCAGTCCTGGGTTTTTTCAAAAAAAATGTTTATAAGACATTGTTATGTTCCCTTTGATAATATTTTACTAAGGACTTTATATATGAAATTTGCTGTAATTTTCCTTTCTCATCTCTTTTGGACTTTTTGTCAAAAATTACTTACTCCCATAAGACAATTTTATGTCTTATTGATTTTTTAAATTATGTTCCCATCTCTGAATTGCAATGAAGCCCAGTATGAAAGATTAAAAATGTGGGGTCAGCTCCAAACCAGAGGCAACACGCTCCATATAGCCAAGGGATCTTTACTCATGGTGGAGGTCTGTGCAGGTGGGCACCCAGGAGAAGGAAGGAGAGAAAAAGGGCAGAGGAGATGCAGGGCATGGAATTTATAGGGCCCACTATGAACACGTGGTGGGGTATGGATTGGTCACTTCAAAACTGGCGTGATAGGTAAGCATTCGTGGTTCGGCAGTGATCTTCTTTGATGTAGTAACCTGAGCGGCCAGACTTTGTTCTCTTCATTGGGAAACTGCTGGGGAACTGCCTCAGCTTTAGAAAGGGGAGGGGCCCAAATGGTATGGGAGGGCTCTTTTTACCTTACATGTCCCCATTTTTGGTTTTATAAGGATGGGAATAGGGGCAACATTGGCTCTTCTGACTACTTTGAGTAGATTTGGGGAGACGTCTGTCGAGCGGGGATGGGGGTTAGGGGTAAGAAGGTAGAGCACTCAGGCCCCAAAGGTTAGAGTCTCCCAAGGTGAGAAGTCTGAAAGGTACCTTCTGGTCTTAGCATCGCCAGCTGGTGGGGCCGGCTTCCCGAGTGTAGGTGTGGAGGCAGGAGCCAGGAATCCTGGAGTAGAGTCTCAAGAAACAGTTGTAGGTGAGTCATTGTCCTCCTTGAAAATCAGAAGATCCCTGAGAAGAAGCTGATTAAATGTCTGATTAGAAACCTGCTGGATTTGAGATTGAATGAATTTGAACAGACATGGCAGGGGTAGGCAAATCAGGAAAAGTATACTATACAAGGGAATTTTGAAAAGAAAACCCATTAATTTATCTCTTTTAGGGTTATTGACATCTGATCAGTCAGATCCTAAAGGCATTTTATGTTTTCTATCAAACCTGACTTAATTTCAAATGATGAAGGGTGTTGATATTTTTCTTGATTATTCCAGTTTCATTGATATAGCAGCAGAATTCTTTCAGGAATAGGCATGTTCCTCCTTTGTCTACTGTTAGGAGGTGTAGGGCTTGATGGTCCTGCAATGAAACTTGGGCAATAGATGTTATCTGCCATTGTAGGGAGGCAAAAGAGGTGGCCAATGCCTCTATGGCCTTTTTTTTTTTTTTTAATTTTTTCTCAAAAGTTGCATTTTAATACATGTTATTAAACATCTATGGCCTTTTGAAGTTGTTGTTTAAGCCTTTGAATAGCAGTTACCGCATAATCAAGTCCTTCTGCCTTCAGCCTGAAGGCAGCAAGTGAGGAGGCCAGAGTGAGTCCAACTACTAGTGTTTGGAAGACAGTTGTCTTGCCCTAAAAGGGAGGTGGTGACAAACCATATTAATTCAGCCTGGCTGTAAAAAGTTAATTGAGTAACCAAGTTGGAGGGAACACAAAAGATGAAGGGCATATTGAGGCTTAGATTTTTGTTAGGACATCATTGCACTAAAAAAGAAACCTTGGCAGAGAAAAGGTTGAGGGAAGAGACTTTAATGATCTGGCCACAGGGAGCTGGACCAGAGGAAGTGTATGAAAAAGAGGTACTTCCTCAAAGGCTGGAGGAAGGGGCCCTTGGGGTCAGTTTGAGGTATTGAGAGGAACACGAATGGGAATCACAGTTATGATCCAAACCTGCACAGAGGGAGTAATCTGAAATGTTATTAACTTTGGATAGATTGAGAAGCTGAACTGAAGGCCCTGACATATTAGGACCATCCATGAAGAGATCTGTTTTAGGAGGGGCAATTGCATCTTAGGATGGGCAATTGCATCTAGCTGGTGTTGGAGTTCTTTCTCTTACTCCTGATGGTTATGTAAATGAGGGAACACTTGTATATAAGTTTTCTAGATTCTGATCAATAAATAATCTCTCATTAGGAAGTATAAGGGCTGAGAATTTGTCCTCATAACAAGACTGGAGAGGATGAGGCATGTAAACACAGTATTTAATTTTTAATGTCATAGATGTCTATCTTTAATATGTAGTTAAGTCAGTTTAATATCTGACTGTAAAATATCCCTTTTATTGGTATGGCTTCTGTTTAGTAGAGATCCCTTTATTTTATTACTTAGGGCTAGAAAATTATATTAGCCAACATTAAGCTTACCTGTGTAGGTTAGGAAGATCAGTAGGCCATAAACTGACTAAAAACCTTTGACTTTGGCAGTTTCTCTTGACAGCTATTACATTCCTGCCTAAGAATTTTTCCTTGAAGCCTCCAGTCTTATGTGTTTTGGAGGGCTAATGTATGTATGTTACATTAAACTATTTATTTATTTATTTATTTATTTATTTATTTATTTATTTATTTATTTATTTTAATGCCCAGGAATGGGTATGTTTTGGTTTTGCTAAGTGTTTAGGATGAAGCAGGTCAAATTGACTCTTGTTCTTACTAATGTTAAGAGCCACCTGAGTTCACTCTTTGGGAACTTGGGAACAGCCTTTTATCTCTGTTAGTGCCATTTGTGCTAGGATAGGTTGAGGTCTAGTGCTGACCATGTGGCTTCCCCGGGAAGCAGGAAGGACAGTTTCCTTTTTGAATGACCTTCCTCTTCATGGTATGGCACTTGGCTGGTTTTTAATTCTCCGGTGGTCTCAGAATCTCCCTGATCAGGAGGTTCTGCAGCCTAGAGGTGCAGAGCCTTTTAGAGAAGTTTCCTCATTTCTTGGATTCAGCCTGACTCAGAGGGCAAGAGCCAAATACTGGTTTTCTTGGCCCTTTAATTTAATTTTAGTTTTGAAGTCTTGATCTTAAACACTCAGCAAGCCAATTTATCAGTCTTAAAGTAAGAGTGCTGTGTTTTAATTTTAATGTTTATCTGTCCTATAGGTGGTGGCTTATTTATCTTAAAATAATCTGGGTTGCTTATTCTTGAATCAGTACTTCTGTAAGACGTTAACAAGCAATAGCCATAGAGTTTAAGGAAAATACAAAATAAAATTAATAAGTTTAGTTTGTGTAATAGCTATCTTAAATTTTGGCTAACTTATATATTATATTTCCTGGTTAAGATCCTAGTAATCTTTACAACAAAATTAATCCTTTGAACATAACTTTGAATGAACTAGAATGTGGCCTATTTTGAAGCCATTGTAATAAGCTGGGAGACAGAACTTTATCTCAGGTAAGGCAGGGCTCCTTGAAAAGTCTTAAAGTGTCTTAGTTTTGAAGTTGATCCTTGTTTCTTAAATATCATTTTATAAAGTTTACATACATTGTTTTCTGACTTCACATAAATGTTAGTTAACATAATATAACATTACATTTAAAACATGAATTAAGAAAGGCTGAGAGGGCTTTTAACCTCTTTGGTGTGGAAAAGTAGTAAAAATCATGTATCACGATATTAAACTCTAAATAGGTTAGGCTCTCATTTACTTAAAGAAACATATTTAAATGTTTCCCCAGTGTAAAAGGTAACAGAAAACTTTATCTTATTGACAACAGGTTCAGTTATAGAGATAAACCCTCAATAAAATTTGTTATCCTTATGAGTTTAAAATTACCATACAACTTTAGTTTGGAGAACATCAGCTTGATATAGTGCTCTTTTAAACCTTCTACTTTAAAGAAGTAGACTTGTATACCTGGAAGAGATGAACACATTTAATATGAAAATAGGACTGGTAGCACCATAATTGCATTGATGTTGTTTAACCACAGTTATATAAACCTTAATTTTCAAAAGTTAGTTTTCCCAAGTGATAAAACCCAACAAATGTAAGAAAGTTATCTTATTAAAAGTAGAACAATATTTTAGACTTTGCTTGATATCAGTACATTAAAGTGTAAATTGAATAAGCTTGTATTAATTATAGTCAAATTAGTCATAAACATAAACCTTAGAAATTTACCCTTCATTTAGACTCTCATTATTTCATTTACTTTTATCATTTACTTTAAACTTTAACAGTTACTTTAAATCCTCTTGTTTCTTTTACCATATGAAGACTTTCTTACCCAGAAACACTTTCTTTTTCCCTCCACTAAGTACCACATCTAGAATCCTCCTGTTCACATCCCAAAGCAGTCCTTGTAAATTTTTGAATTTAGGCAAATTACTCCATTTTAATGATAAGAAATACTTTGTGTTATTTATAGTACTTTAAATGAAACAGTAGAAACCTTTAGAAATTTATAAACCTTTGTGTTGAAAGAAAGGACAATTTACTTTAACTTTTAAATTAAATTATGTAAGCTTATATTAGCCATATGGTGGCTGTATCCTTTAAGCAGTGAAGGCAGCAGCTCCATCCAGGAGCAGGGAACTTTCTGTAACACAGAGAATTATTAAGATAAGTATCTTAGGAATTCATGACTGACAGTTAATACAGAGGCAGATGGCAAACCAATGATTTATATAGCTTAGCATCCTAGATAAAGGGCAAACTCAGGTTTCAGCATGAGGGCACTGCTTAGATTTTAAGAAGGGAAATTACCTAATCAAAGCCAAACATGGTCCAAGCAAGTAAAACAAAAATAAACCTTTATGCTTGTTGAATTGGCTTTCAATCTTAAAATAGAATTAGGCTGGGTTAGAGAATTACATTTGTTTACCATTTATGAAAACACAATGTTTAAGTATATAGAATTATACCTGTTGAGCTTTAAATTAAGTAATTTTGTTTCTAATGATGACAAAGCAATTTTATATCCCCTTCTTAAAATTTACCATTTATGAAAACATCAAAAATGTTACCCTATGGCATTTAAAGGAATTAAAAGTATTTGGTATTGGATTTAACAGTTAACATTTTATCTAATAAACACATTTGAGTACTCAATGTCAGATCTGATTTGCTTATTTTAATTATAAAAATCAAGACATTAGACAAGCATATCTAACAGTAACATTTTTCCCTTGAAGAAATTTCTGACAATAAAGTGTATTAGACATTTTATAGACACTAACATTTTGTTAGTCATTTGACCACCCAGAAAGACTCTGAGTTGAGTAATTTTAAAGACATCTTTATCTTTATCTGTTTACCCAATTTAAATTGAACCTTTTAAATCACGTGAATTAAAGGTATTTGGATCCATTTTTAACTTTAGTTCATGAGCACTCTATATGTTGGGTTTACATAAACACATGTAGAGAAGACAGGCAATACACAAAAACAGACAGCATGTGGAAGGCCTCTTGAATTAAAGGTAGGTATACCTTGTAAATTGGTCTCTGAGCAAAGTAGAGTGTAAAAAAACTTTTATAGTTGGATAAGATACATCTGATCAGAAGTTTTAACTTTAGCATGCAGAATTAAAGTTATGAGTTCAAAAATATAAGAGTGAAGAATCCTAGAAAGAAAAAATGATGGCCATGAACTATTTCAGTAAAGCAACATGAGAAAAAGGGGGGAAGAAAAAAAGCGGAGGGGGAGAAGCCTTAAGTTGATTTAAATAGATCTTTTTCCTTTTTTTTTTTTTCCTTTGGTTTCAAGCCCCCTATTGGGCTTTTCCTTTTGGAATGTAAACTCCAATTCAGTCTGGCCCAGGGAATTGCTGCCCAGGGCTTTTAACCCTTTTGTCCCCAGTTGGCGTTTAGGCCAGGTTTGGGTATATAAAATATTATCACCCATGACTTTTGAAGAATGAGGTTAGCCAGATAAAAGACAGTTTTTTTCCTTTTTTCTTGGGTTGCAGACTGGTACTAGAGTTGCGGTTTGCAACTGGCTTTGGAGCTGCCTGAGAATTGGCGGGGGAGGGGTCATCACAGGGCGAATAGTCAGCTCTGTTGGGCTTAATTGCTGTGGGTTGGGACATTGTATGGTGCGTTTTTACTTAAGGAAAAGGGGCTAAAGTTTGTCAAGATTTTTTAAAATACAGCTTGCAAGGGGAGGGGAAGCTGGAAGTAGAGGGAGGTGCAAATAAGCTGGGAAGGGGGCAGACAGCCGAGAAACTAGTGATTGGAGTCTGTTGCATCTAGGGAAGAAAGTGATGGGGGAGGGCTCCTCCACCAAAGTCTGTGGAGGGAGGGTTAAAGAGGGAGAGATCAGGAGGAATTGGAGAGTGAAAGGAAAAAAGCCTGAATGTAGAGATAGATCCCTGCTCATTCTTTCTATTACTCATACAAGTTGCATAAATCTCTGAGTAGGTGGGCCAATCTTGGGTACAAAGTTCCATTCTTTATGCCAGGACTGAGACTTAAGGTAAGAAGGAATTTTAAAGGGAAGTCTGCCCGGAGAGAGGAGCTCGACCCCATCCTGCTACCTGGATCTATCACTTGTAAAGCATCCTTTAACAAGCCAGGGATAGACAATGAATAAGGACTAACAAACGAGTTGGATCGTCATCCAAGTCATTTGAATCCACCTCTCCCAGAGAAGCTAGGACCAGATCAACCCAGCGCCAGGATTTTCAGAGACCCATCCCAGAGGAGTCAAAAAATTTGATCTGGCCCGGACAGAGGCAAACAGGAAGGAATGGGGCTACTCCCACCGGCAGAATGCGAATTAAAGGAAAGGGGGGAGGAGGGAGAAGGTAAAAGAGTCTAAGGGGTAGAGAATCTAAGAAAGTGGAGTGGAGATTCTGGAAGTCCACCATAACTGTGAAGGCCACCGGATGGTCACAGCTGGTCACCTCTGAGAATCTGCCCACAAAGTTGTAATCTCCTTGAAAGGGAAACTCACCAAATGAAGTTCGCGGTGGATGCAGAGAAGTGGCGATCGAAAGAATGGGCCAGGCTATTGGAGGTGTGGTTCTGAGTTCAGGAATGAGGAGCCTTTAGAGGAGGCTTACCCCCATTCCCAGCCAATGCTCCAATGAAAGATTAAAAATGTGGGGTCAGCTCCAAACCAGAGGCAACACACTCCATATAGGCAAGGGATCTTTATTCATGGTGGAGGTCTGTGCAGGTGGGCGCCCAGGAGAAGGAAGGAGAGAAAAAGGGCAGAGGGGATGCGGGGAATGGAATTTATAGGGCCCACTATGAACATGTAGTGGGGTATGGATTGGTCACTTCAAAACTGGCGTGATAGGTAAGCATTCATGGTTCGGCAGTGATCTTCTTTGATGTATTAACCTGAGCGGCCAGACTTTGTTCTCTCCATTGGGAAACCACTGGGGAACTGCCTCAGCTTTAGAGAGGGGAAGGGCCCAAATGGTATGGGAGGGCTCTTTTTACCTTACACAGTGGACGGTGGGTAAGGATACACCCCCACAGAATGGGAGGGAGGGTAGATCTTAAATGTATATTAACAGCACTGTAATTAAATATTTTAGAAACCCTGCTTGCCAGAGAAGTCAAAGACAAACTTAAGACATAAACTCTTAACATTACCAGGGTAAGTGATTGGTTGTTCAGATGTCTTTCTTAAAATCACTTTGGAAGTGACAGTGATCTTGGGGAAAGACCAAGAAATGGGGTTTGGATTCATTTATATTCTCTGAAACCTTATGAGGGATGGAGATAAAATATTGATCATTTATTACCTAGCCAACATCAGGGTTAGTGACAACACTGGGCTGACACAGGCTGAGAAAAAGCTGGAGATTTATGCCAGAAATTGCAGGATAGAAGGATAAGGGATGGAGGGAAACTGGCCCAGATGAGGGAGGCTAAGTACTATGAAATCTGCTCAGGATTTTCCCTTGCCTTTCACCAGGTTGTTGGAGATGAGCAAAGACCCTTTCAGTCTCTTGGATCTTGCAGCACAAAGCCTACTGAGTGATAAGGACTCGGCTGTGCGTGCCCTGGGAGAGCTTCTTGTGGGCCTCTTCCCAACACTGTCCATGGCAGCCTTCCATGGGGGCCACACAAAGACTGTGACAACTATGGTACAAGCCTGACCCTTCCACTGCCTCCATCTGGGATCATTAAGGAATCAGTCAATAAGACAAGATCTGTTGGAAGCTGTGCTAGAGGGAATCAAATTTGTTTCTCCCAACACTGCTTGCCAAAAGGTACTTATGGAGGGGTGCTGGTAGGGGTTGAGTTAAGGAGGAAGGAGTTGGATTCAGGAATATGTGTTTAGAAGATTTTCCAGAGTCTGCTAGTGGCACAACATCAATCATTGGGAGGCCTTGAGATCATTGTTCAGAGTTCCTCAGAAAAGAAAGAAGCTGGGGTGATTAGAGCTGATCATGCTGCTGAGGTAGCTGAGAGTATAGTTGAAGCTCCTGGGTGATATCCCAGGAGTGAAGACTGAGGGGGTTCTAAAGAAGAAATGAAGAAAGAGGAGTGCCTTTTAGAAGGCCTGGTAGATGGATGAGCAAGGCTGCTAGCTGGCAGGAAGGCTTCCTCCTAGAGTTTGTTACTGTGGGTCTCATCCCATCACTGTCTTGCAAATCAGTATCTCAGACCTGTTCCTCATTCCCCACAGGAGATCAAAGCTAAAGGTGCTGGATTTTATCCATGACCTTGAGCACTCCAACTGAGAGGAATGCTCAGAGGTCTCACCAGCACCCTTTGTCATCACACACATTCTGGAAGAGCCAGAAGCAGACCAGCTCATGCCTAATTCCAGAGAACAGCCTCAGCGATACCAGGACCCTGTGGAAATACACCCAGATCTTTTCCTAGGTGGTTTATTTGGTTTCTTCCTCCTGCCTGGGTTCCCCTCTTACATATTGCAGAGAGTTGAGAGGAGTCATGGCTGTCTGCACCTCTGCTGTCAGACACTGGTCATTATCCAAGTGCCATTCCACAGTCTGGTCAAGTTCCTAGGAATGCTGGAACTAGAGGCCATTTGAGAGGTGCAGCTACATCACTAGGGCAGGTTCTGCTTCCTGTCAGACCTGATCCAGTTTTTCACTCAGGTAAGACAAATGTGCAATCTGGGCAACCTCATCATGAGTGACATCCCCTAGAATTTCCCTGCTGACTGTTTCTCCCTGCTGAGTCCCCTGAGCTACCTTCAAAAGCTACGCCTCATCTTTGGCTGTCTCCTAGGCCAGCTACATGAGATGCTCCAGTGAGTGTACGTTAAATCCCACTGGAGAGATAAGGCCAGAATCCCTGAACACTCTGCAATGTCACATCAGAGCCAAAACAAGCCTGAACTTCCCTTCCCTGAATCCCTGCAGAGTCACTGATGGGCACAGGCTTCAAGTTTGATGTCCTGAGTGGCTTATGACTGTAATAGAAGAAAAAATACTTGTCTGAAATTGGCACTTCATCCATGCATTCATTCATGTACTTGGTCCATATCAAACACATGGATAAGAATGAGAGATAAAACTCAAAAGAGAACAGTCAAGTGAAATAAATCAGGCACAAAAACACAAATGCTCCCTGCTCTCATCTTTATGTGGAAGCTAAAATGTTGACCTCAAAGAAATAGAGAACAGAATAGTGGGAAGAGCCTGTTAAGTTGAGGGGGTGTGGAAAGAGTATGGTTAATGGGTACAAGGATGTAGTAGATAGAAGGAATAACCTCTAACATTCTATAACACAGAAGGAAAATTATGGTTGATAACAATTCAATAAATATTTCTAAATAGCTTTTTAGAGAAGATTTTGAATACGCCATTCACCCTGATCTCATCAGTAAACATGCTATTCATGGTTTTAAATATCAAAATATACCTATAAATATGTATAATTACTGTATGTCAGTTAAAAATTAAAATATATTTTTAAAAGTCAGACAGGTCTCAGCTCCCTGGAGCTTACATATAGAAATATGAATAGGGATAATAAATTATGAGAGTAGTGTTGAGACATCAACATCTAAGTACAGCTGATTTCTTTGTTGCTCTCATTTATGTCTCAGAGACTTCTCCATGGCAGGACATGTCCTGGAATAGGGAGTTTTTTCTCCTGGAGCCCCTTCATTAGGTAAATAGAAGCATTTACCTAATCCTTCCACAATGTAAAAACCTAGTTCTCACCATGGGTTAAGGACTGTATATAAACTTCAATAATTCCTGCAACAATTTGTGGAGTAAGAGTGATGGCTGTGCTTATATGGCTTATTAGGAAGCTAAGACTATGAGAGGTCAGTACCCCTGACACCATTCTCTGAAATATGAAGATGATCCTTTGGGGAACAAGAAACTGTTTTCACTCCAAACACTGTGATCCTGAACAGTACAAACAACCTGAAAATCAAAACTGAAATCAAAATTCCCACCTTTGATCTAGTTGATATAGGAACAATGCAAATTTCCTAATCTAAATTTCTGTCCTTTCTCAAATGTATCTAGGGTCCACCCCAATATCCAAGGAGTAACTTTATCTGTTCACAGTGGCCTCCAGAAACCATTGGAGACTCTGTTGATTAATGGATGTAGGCTGAGAATGACATCACCTACTTATCCCAGAGCATTCATGCCACCTATATCAAGGAGTTGGTCCTGTGTAACAATAACCTGTCCCAAATGGTTCCTGGACCCCTACAGGTTCTGCTGGGTGAGGTATCAGGCACCCTGCAACACCTGAATTTAAGAAGCTGCAGGTTGAAGGAAGCCCATCTCAGAGCCCTCCTGCCTGCCCTGTGCTGCTGCACCCATGACAATGTCATCTGCACGTCAGGCATAATGAATGTGCTTTGGCACTTAGCCAGGCTGAAGGAGTTAAAGCATGTGCAGTACCCTGTCCCTGCTGAATGTGTTGTGTACATGGATGAATTCAGGTGGGGGAACCTCAACAGAGTGGAACTTGCCCACACACACACCAAGTTGCAGGAGATGTTGCAAACACTACAGCAGGCCAACTTGCAGTTGACTAATTCTACTTACAGGGCTTGACTTAGGAAAAACACACAGATGACCCAATGTGAAAGGGAAACAGCTGCGGGTCTTGAAGCTGTACCAATGAAGTTCCTGAACAGATGGTGTAACTAGAAAAAATATCAAAAAAAGAAACACAAAGGTGAACACTCTAGTGGTGACCACTATTCTGGATGGAGCTAGGGCTCTGTTGTTCATGAAATCAACAGGCACTGATGGATAATCCAGACTGTGCAAGGGATGTACATTATAATGTTGGGGATAAAAAAGACTTGCTGTCTCAGCAGTTGTCCTTCTGATCTATTTACCCAATTTCCCTTTCGTTTTGTGTCAGTATTCCCACTTTGAACAGCAAGCAGTTGGACGAGTTTCTTCTCAAAACACTCAGTTATGAGATGGAATCAATGAAATATTCAATCAAGGACATTGAGAAGTATGCTCAGCACAGAGTTTTCATTCATTCGTTTATTCCACATTATTGACTTCCTGCTTTATTCTCTTTCTCTAGGGAATACAGAAATAAAACCTTCAAAGTTTCTGCTTTCATAGAACATAACTTTGAAGGGATTGAGAAACACTAAACAAGTCAGTAAACCAATAAGAAAGCTGATTTCAGAGAATTGCTATGAGAACAACATGGCAAGAATACACCAATCTGGAAGGTTACTGGGATTGTGGGATGGAGGTCAGGAATAAAGGTTTCTCTGTGAATGAAACCTATGACTGATAGGTGAGTGTTGGAAAGCAGTCAGACATCAGGAAAGCCAAGGAGAGAAATGAGAGTTGCCATGAGGAGGAGCCAGTGAGACAGAGGATGAGGATGCATTAAATCTTTTCATGATGAAAGTAGAGAATCACAGGACCTTTGACTTTTCATATGGAGTCACCTCTAAGGATAAGATGGAATGGGACAAAGAAGGTGGGGAGGCAGGGTAATTAAGGGGAATTGTTTTACTGACATTGCTTCATGATAAATTCTGATACCTAAATGCATGTCTCTTCCTATTCTTCCTTTCTTTCTAATAATTTGTCTGTGGATTCTTCTGTATTTTGTGTATCGTCTGCAATAGTAGAAGTTATATTCACTCATTTCTGATTCTATGCCTGATTCAATTTTCATTTTGTAGTGGCCTGTTAGGAGATCTAATACACTATTGACTAGAATGAGTGAGAGTAGATGTCCTGTCTCCTCCTGGACTTTGCAAGATATGCCTGCTCATTTAGAATGATGCTTCCTGTTCAGGATTATGTTTCAACTTATCCCACTTTTGCTTTGCTTTTTACCTCTAGATAGTCCCTAAAAGTTTATGTGCATTCCCCTAAGAAATTATCTGGGTTTGGTACTTCCTGCAGGACAGTTCCTGGTCACTTTCTCTATTCTATGGAAATTAATCCATTTTTAAATTGTGTTAAAATATAACTTAAAATAAGTCATTTAAATCACTTTTATTGTACAATTTCATGTCATTAATTCATTCACAATGTTTTGCAACTGTTACCATTATCTATTGCAAAAACTTTTCATTACACCAAACAAAAACTCTGAACACTTTTTATTTGTTCTTTTTAGATATACATGACAGTTGAGTGTATTTTCACATATTATACACACATAGACTATAACTTATTCAAATTAGGATCCCAGTCTTGCAGTTGTACACAGTGTGGATTTTCACTGGTTGTGTATTCATATATGAACACAAAAAAGTTATGTCCAATTTATTCTACTGTCTTTCCTAATCCCATCCTCCTTCCTTTACCTTCATTCCCCTTTTTCTAATCCAACAAACTTCTATTCTTCCCTCCTCCTTATTGTGCATTAGTATCCACATACCAGAGAGAACATTCAGCCTTTGGTTTGGGGGGATTGGGTTATTTCACTTTGCATGATAGTCTCCAGCTCCATCCATTTACCAGCAAATGCCATAATTTCATTCTTCTTTATGGCTGAGTAATATTTCATTGTGTATATAAAACACATTTTCTTTATCCATTCATCTGTTGAATTGCACCTAGGTTGGTTCCATAGCTTAGCCATTGTGAATTGAGCTCCTATAAACATTGATGTGGCTGTGTCACTGTAGTATGCTAATTTTAAGTCCTTTAGGTATATACTGAGGAGTGGGATAGCTGGGTCAAATGGTGGTTCCATTCCAAGTTTTTTGAGGAATCTCCATACTGCTTTCCATATTGGTTGCACCAATTTGCAGTCCCACCAGCGATGTATGAGCGTACTATTTTCCCCACATCCTCATCAACATTTATTGTTATTTATATTCTTGATAATTGTCATTCTGACCTGGAGTAAGATGGAATCTCAGTGTGCTTTTAATTTGCATTTCTCTAACTGCTAAAGATGTTGAACATTTTTTCATATATTTGTTGATCATTCGTATTTCTTCTTCTGTGAAGTGCCTGTTCAGTTCGTTTGCCCATTTATTGGTTGGGTTATTTGGGGTTTGGGGAAGTTTTTTGTGTTAAGTTTTTTGAGTTTTTATATATCCTGGAGATTAATGCTGTATCTGAGGTACAGGTGGCAAAGATTCTCCCATGTGTAGGCTCTCTGTTCACATTCTTGATTGTTTCCTTTGCTGTGACAAAGCTTTTTAGTTTGATACCATCCCATTTATTGATTTTGGATTTTACTTCTTGCACTTTAGGAGTCTTGTTGAGGAAGTTGGTTCCTAAACTGACATGATGGAGAATTTGGTCTAGAAACTCTCAACTTTTAAGCAAAAACTCCTCATTAGCTGGGTGCAGGGGCACACATCTGCAATCCCAGCAGCTGGAGGCTGAGGCAGGAGGATTGCAAGTTCAAAGCTAGGCTCAACAACTTAGTACGGTCCTAAGCAACTTAGCAAGACCCTATCTCAAACTTAAAATATAAAAAGGGTTGGGCTAGGTGCCCTTCATCAGATAAATAGATAAAGAAAATATGATATATATTTTTATATATTGAATATATTGAATATATATATATAGAATATATTTATATATATTGAATATATATATGATATATATTTATACATATTGAAAATATGATATATATTTATATATATTGATATATATTTATATATACACAATGGAGAATTATTCAGCCATTAAGAAGAATGACTTTCTGACAATTGCTAGTAAATGGATAGATATGGAGAGTACCCATACTAAGTAAAATAAGCCTATCACAAAAAAACAAAGGTCAAATGTTTTCTCTGATATATGGAAGCTAACTCACAATGTGGGGGGAGGGGAAGAAAAGGTCAGTGGATTAGACAAAGGGGAATGAAGGGAAGGGAGGGGGGATAGGAATAGGAACAATAGTGGAATGAATCTGACATAACTTTCCTGTTTATGTATATGAATATATCACAGTGAATCTCACCATTGTGTGAATCCACAAGTCTGGGGTCCTAATTAGAATATGATATTTCCCATGCTTGTATAATTATATCAAAATGGATTCTACTGTCATGTATAACTAAAAAGAAACCATGAAATAAATAAACAAAAGGGTTAGGGATGTAGCTCAGTGATTAAGTGCCCCTGGGTTCAATCCCTGATACAAAAAAAAAAAAACCCATTAACCACACACACACACACACATATACACACACACATAACCTCTATTATACTTTTTGTCTCTGTAAACTTGCATGTTCTAGATATTTTATGTAAGGGAAATACGAGAAGGACATGTGAAAGTCCTAATCCCCAATACCTCAGAATGTGACCTTAGTTGGAAACAGGAACTTTACTGAAATAATCAAGTTAAAATGAGGTCATTATAGGGTGGGCCCTAATCCATTATGACTGCTGTCCTTATAAAAAGAGAAAATTTGGACATAGAGACAGATATTCACAGAGGAAAGATGTTGTGAAAAGACTTAGGGAAGATAAACATCTATAAGCCAAAGAACACCTGAGGCTACCAGAAGCTAGGAGACAAGCCTGGAATAAATCCTTCCCTAGTGCCTTCAGAGAAAGCATAGCCCTGTTGACATCTTGACTTGAGACGCTGGACACCAAAACTGTGAGATAATAAATTTGAGTTGTTCTAAGCCAACCAGTTTAGTGATACTTTTTAAGGAAGCCCTAAGAAACTTCTAACTCTTCTTTCCTTTGATGTTTTCAGAATTCATCCATGTTGTACAATGTATTCATTTCATTCCTTTTTATGTATCTTTATCTGTTCATCTGTTGATGGGTGCTTGGATTGTTTCCTCCTTTTGGCAATTGTGAATAATGCTGTTTTGAACGTTTGGATCCATGTTCTCAATTCTGCTGCACATACCTAGAAGTGAAATTACTGCATCATATATTAATTCTGTTTAACTTTTGAGAAATCACCAAACTGTTTACTCCACATCTTCACCAACACTTCTTATTTCCATTGTTTTTATAATAGCCAATTAAGAGGTGTGAAAAAGTATCCCCTGTAGTTTTATGCCTTCCTCATGTCTAAAAATGTTGAGCATCTTTTCATGTACTCAATGGCCATTTGATATCTCATCTTGAGAAAAGTCTGTTCAAGTCTTTTGCCCATATCACAACTGGATGTTTGTCTTTTTATTGTTGAATTGTAGGTGTTCTTTATATATTCTGGATATTAAACACTTGTTAGATTTATTATTTGCAATTTTCCCCTTTGAAGGGTTGCCTTTTCAATCTTTTGATGTTGTCTACTTATGCATAAAAAATTACATTTTGATGAAATCCATCTTATTTGTTTTTCCTTAGTGTGCTTCTAGTGTCATGTTTAAAAAAGCACTGTCAAATTCAAGGTTATGAAGTTTACATTAGGTTTTATTTTTAAACTTTTATAAATTTTTCTCTACATTTAGACCTTCAATTTATTTTGAGTTCTTTTTTGTATATGTTAAAAAGCAAGAATACAACTTTATTTTTTGTATGTTGATATTCCATTTTTCCTAACTTGTTGAAGAGACTGTTCTTTCCCCCATTGAATGTCCTTGGTTACCTTTATTGAAAATCATACAACCATAGATGTGAAGGTTTATTTCATGGCCCTCTCTTCTATTCCAATGTGCGTCTACCTTAGGTCAATACCACACCATTTTAATTATTGTGGCTTTGACATAAGTATTGAAACTAGGAAATGTGAGTTCTCCAACTTTGTTGTTCTAATTCAAGATTGTTTTGGCTATTCAGGACTCTTTGAAATTCCATATACATTTTAGAATGGATTATTTTCATCTTTTGGAAAAAACACCATTGGGATAGAGATTGCATTGAATATAAAAATTACTTCTGGTCATACACAAAGTATCACCAACTGGGTACATTTTCTAACAATGGAAATATATTTTCATGGTTCTGAAGGTAAAAAACATAAAATAAAGCCTAAGTGTAAGATACTTCCTTGCTTATTACCCCTTTTGGATAACTCCAGACATTCCTTGCCTTATGGCAGCATAACTTCAACCGTTGCTTCTCTTCACGTCTGTCTTTACTCCGTGTTTATGTGCAAATTTTTCTCCTCTTATAAGAGCAATAATCATAAAGATTAAAGGCCACCATAATTAGGTATAACTTCAATTTAATTTGATAATATAGAATAAACATCCCTAATATGGAAATCCAAAATCCAAAATGCTTTGAAATTTGAAAAATTTTAAGCAATTATGCTCAAAATGTTTCAATTTTGGATTTCATATTTTTGGACTAGGGATGCTTAACTGGTAAAGAATATTCAGATTTTCTATTTCTTCATGATTCAATCTTGGTAGATTTTGTGTCTAAAAATTTGTCCATCTCTTCTAGGTTAACTAATCGATTGACAGAGTTGTTCATAACACTTTCTTATAATCCTTTTTACTTCTGTGGAATCAGTAATGCCCCCAATTTTATTTGTAATTTCAGTCTTTTCTCTTTTCATCTTGGAAACTTAAAACAATTCCCATTAAATAATAACTCCCCATTCCTCTGCTCCTAGTTCCTGGCAACACTATCATAGTATCTATCATCCTAAGTACATTATATAAATAGAATCATGCAATATTTCTCTTTTTGTGACTGGTTTATTTCACTTAACATAATATTCTCAAGGTTTACACATGTTGTAGTATATGTCAGAATTTATGCCTTTCTAAGGCTGAATAATACTCCATTATATGTATATGCCACATTTTCTTATCCATTCATCTGTTGATGAATGCTTAGATTTCTTCCACCTTTTGGCTCTTATGAATAATGCTGCTATGAATAGGGACATACAAATATCTCTTCAAGACCCTGCTCTCAAATATTTGCTGCATATGCCCAGAAATGCAATTGTTGGGTCATGTGGTAATTATATTTTCAAATTTTTTAGTTTTGAGAAACTACCATACTGATTAGTATATGAGATATAATGCCCCATTTTTCTACTTCTGTTTTTCTATAAAAATAAGCTTTTTGCTAGGTGCAATGGCTCATGCCTGTAATCCCAGCACTTTGGGAGGCTGAGACAGGAGAATTGGGATTTCAAAGCCAGCCTCAGCAATGGCGAAGCGCTGAGCAACTCAGTGAGACTCTGTTTCTAAATAAAACACAAAATAGGGCTAGGATGTAGCTCAGCAATTGAGTACCCCTGAGTTCAATCCCCAGTACCAAAACATAAATAAATAAATAAGTTTTTAAAAAGAATATTTTCATGAAATAAATTATAGAATTTAAATAAAAATGAATGCTAAGCAAATTTATTGAGTACAGCTTTCTGATTCTACAATATTCTAACAAAGTTATAAAATTCAAATGATCATATGCTTTAAATTATGTGAAGAATGAATATATAACAAATATATAATCCCATCATTATGTTCAACTATAATTCACCAAAAAATATGGAAAGAGAAAAAGTAAAATATGTGAAGATTCAAAATACTAATAATCACAATGAATAGAATTTATTTAGTCCTTTACTCTGTGCCAGGCATTGGGATAGAGATATCTGTGACATATTTTATTTATTCCTATAACTTCACATCAAGATACTACTGTTTTTATATAACAAATGAGAAAATTAAGGGTCAAAGAAATTAGATAACTTACATACAGTCAAATAACTTACTTGGGGAGTGATTTTTAAGCCCAAACAATTTGACTCAATGCAAAACCCTCACTCATAACTACTCTTTTTCTTTACTAACCTTGGTGGTTTTCTTTAGTTGATGTTGTTTTGTTGTTATTATTTTTAGATACATGACAGTAGGGTTATTTTGGCATACTATTCATACATGAGGTACAACCCATTATAATTTTGATCCCATTCTCATGGTTGAACATGATGTGGAGTTATGCTGGTCATGTGTTCATATATGAGTATAGGAAAGATATGTTTAATTTGTTCCACTGTCTTCTATTCCCACCCTCTCCCTTTCCTTCATTCCCCTTTTTCTAATCCAACGTACTTATATACTTCCCCTCCCTACTTACTCTCCCTTGTTGTGGGTTAGCATTCACATATCAGAGAGAATATTCAATTTTGGTTTGGGGGGACTGGTTTATATCACTTAGGATGACAGTTTCCTGTCAGCTCCATCCATTTACCAGCAAATGCCATAATTTTATTCTTCTTTATGGCTGAGTAATATTCCATTGTATATATATACCACATTTTTTTATCTATTCATCTGTGGAAAGGTACCTAGGTTACTTGCATAGTTTAGCTATTGTGAATTGAGCTTCTATAAATATTGATGTGGCTGTGTCACTATAGTATGTTGATTTTAAGTCCTTTGGGTATATACTGAGGAGTGGGATAGCTGGGTCAAATGGTGGTTCCATTCCAAGTTTTCTGAGGAATCTCCCTACTGCTTTCCATATTGGTTGCACCAATTTGCAGTCCCACCAGAAATGTATGAGTGAACATTTTCCCCACATTCTTATCAACATTTATAGTTGCTTGTATTCTTGATAATTGTCATTCTGACTAAAGTGAGATAGAATCTCAGTGTGCTTTTAATTTACATTTCTCTAATTGCTACAGCAGTTGAACATTTTTTCATATATGTGTTAACCATTCATAATTCTTCTTCTGTGAAGTACCTGTTCAGTTTCTTTGCCCATTTATTGATTGTGGGGTTTGTTTTGTTTGGTTTGGTGTTAAGTTTTTTTGAGTTTTTTGTATATCCTGGAGATTAATGCTCTGAGGTGCATGTAGTAGGGATTTTCTCCCATTCTCTCTATTCACATTCTTGAGTGTTTCCTTTGCTATGAAGAAGCTTTTTAATTTGATGCCATTCCACTTATTGACTCTTGATTTTAATTCTAGCCAAAGCAATCCTTACCAAGAAAAGTAATGCAGGAGGCATTACAACACCAGACCTTAAATTACACTGCAGAGCTATAGTAACAAAAATGACATGGTATTGGCACAAAAATAGAATAAGACAAATGGAACAGAATAGAAGACACAGAGACATACCCACATAAATACAGTTATCTCATACTAGACAAAGGCACCATAAACATGCATTGGAGAAAAGATAGCCTCTTCAACAAATGGTGCTGGGAAAACTGTAAATCTGTGTGTAGTAGATTGAAATTGAACCCCTATATCTCACTCTGCACAAAACTCAATTCAAAGTGGATCAAGAACTTTGGCATTAGACCAGAGACCCTTTGCATACTAGAAGATAAAGTAGGCCCAACTCTCCATCATATCAGCTTAGGGACTGACTTCCTCAATGAGACTCCTAAATCTTTGGTGGTTTTCTTTCTTGTTTTATTTAGCTTTTACATTGCTGCAACCAAAATACCAGACAAGAACAGTTTAGAAGAGGGAAATTTTATTTTACCTCATGGTTTCTGATGTTCAGTCCATGGTTGGCTGACTCAAGAACTCTGAGCCCAAGGTGAGGTAGAATATCATGCCTGAAGTGGAGGAAAGCAGCTCAGAACATTACAGCAAGGAAGCAGAGAGCAACCTCTGCGCACTAGAGACAAAATGTAAACCCCAAAGGCACATCCTCAGTGACGTACTTCTTCTAGTCACATCCTACCTGCCTACAGTTACTGCTCAGTTAATCCATATCAGTGAGTTAATCCACCAATTAGGTTATACCTCTCATAATCGAATCACTTTACCTCTGAAAATTCTTGTATTGTCTCACATGTGGGCTTTTGGGAGACATCACATATCCAAACCATAGAATATTTCATCTTTAGGAAATCTCAATTTAGATGCTGCTTCCAATCCCTGAAATAAGATGTTGGAAAGTTTTCTCATGAAACCAAAATTGCATATCCCTGTTCTTCTCCTCTTCTCCAATGAAGCATATGGAACATATGTCCTCAAAACCATTGTTGAATGAAGCTGAATTGGTGATAACAATTACAGACTGGCTTCTTTTCCAGATACCTCCAGAATCCTCTGTAAGTAAATTCTCTAAAGATCCGCAATCACTTAAAGTATGGCATTCCTTCATGTCATATCATGTATGGAGCTGAAGTGACACTTTACTTGATGTAAAGTAGTTTACTTTTCATGGACAGCTGGCCTCTGTATGAAGTAGGTGTAATTCACTAATTTCATATCGTCCATATCCTAAAATATATTACTCTGACTCCTATATTACAGATACCTGATCAGGATGGATAACTTGAATGAAAACTCTAAACACTAAATCTAGTAATTTAAGAATAAAAGTTGTCATTTAATTACTGCTATATGGCAGACACTGGGATAAGGAAGTGAACATAACTCAGCACATTTAATCTTCAGTACCTTCCACAGGGAGAAACCAGTGTGCAGTGTAAATATTTAATAACTCCAATTCCTATCCACATGACTCAGGCAAGGTATTCTTTATCTGTAAGATGGAAAGGAGGTATTATGGGATCTTACAAATTTGTGTGTGTGAAGATTAAATGAGGTAGTGGTTATAAACTATTAAACACTTGCTTAATGTGAGCGTTGGACTCATCATTGTAAACTTAACATGTATAGTTCTGGGTGAATATTTTGTGGTCATTCAATTCCATTTGCTTTCTGTTTTCCCAATGTTTTTATGTGGCCCTTTAATCAGCCTGGAAGGTTTCTGACTTGATGTATGCTTATTTACAACTTAACAGAAAGTGAGCCTCATATTTCTTCCCACAGTCTGCCCAGCCCCCTTAAAGCCAAAGGGAAAATATAAACAAGTTCATTGAAAGAATCTACAGCATGGGGGCTGGGATTGTAGCTCAGTGGTAGAGCGCTTGCCTAGCATGTGTGAGGCACTGGGTTCAATCCTCGCACCAATTAAAAAGGTATTGTGTCCATCAACAACTAAAAAAAATTTTAAAAGAAGAATCTAGGAGCACTAATAAAAATATTCACTGCACTGTGTGAAGAGAGTGAAGAGCAACACCAATAATATCTTACTGCTTTCACTTTAAGTTTTATTTTGTGAGTGTATATTTTGTGAGTCCAAATTATCTTATTTTACTTGAAATACATTTATCATCATTTAAAATACTGACAAATATTTTCTTCTATGAATGTGTTGTGGTTCACTTGATAATTTTCTTAGTCATTTCAATTTCACTAAACTACAAATAAACCAGAAATGAATTATTTTGCTAAGACATCTTTTTCTGAATTTCAGATTATTGAAAATATGACTCATTTATTTTTTTTCATCCCTTTAGAAAACTGGGTGTGTGACTATTCTTTCCCCCTCTTTTCGTCTTATTAATGAGGTTTAATTTGATGAATTTTGTTATATATATATACTGAGATGGTCTGCTCATATTAGAGAATCCTTACATTCCTAATATTTCTCATTTGTCATAGTGTCACCATAAAAGTGATATCTGTGGGATAGTATCTTAAGGAATTCTCAGAGAAGGGAGGGGGCTCAACTCAGGACAAGTGGGATTCTTGACATATATTGATGGAAAAGAATTTCAACACATGTCAACTGAGTCACTGACAAAGAAAGAAAGATTTGTTTAAGAAAGCAAGAAATACACATTCAAGAGAGAATGTGGGCCATCTCAAGGGTAAGAGATGCATTTTGAGGGATTCCCCAGCTCCTCTTCTAAAGGAAACTTAGTGAAGGGAAGGCATGTAGAGATGGTATCTGGTGATTGTGAGTTGGTTTGCGGTCATGGGATTTTTCTCAAGATCCTTAGGCTGATGTGATCTCTATTATCTGATAGGTAGATAACACTGGAAAGTCCTCTAAGTTACTTTTAAGGGACTTTCTCAAAATATTGTATCTCTCTTTAATCTAGTTACTGATGGGCTAATTAACACTGCACAAGATCATTGACATACATGAGTAAATTTGTGATTCTTAAATTTGTGATAAATTTATCTAAGAATTCCTAGATACATAGGAGTGACAGGATGGATGAGAGACTGGCTCAGGGAATGACAGGCCTGAAAAGTTATGTGGAACTTAAAGTTATATTTTGAACAAATTTTTAAAATAAAAGTATTTTTAAAGTTATATTTCCTTGTCCTTTCTTTTATGTCTCCTTTCTACCTATTTTGAATTTCCTCTGTTCTACCTCAGTACTCCATTGTTATCTTCACATGCTGTTGTACGCTATTAAAAGAAAAACAGGCACATTAAAATTTTAGTGAGTTTATTTGAGCATTCAATTATTCATTAATTAGGCAGCACTAGACCACCTGTAATTCAGCACTGCTCCAGAAGGAGGGGAGAGAGGACAATTTTTCCCATACTTATTGATGCATCATTATAACTGTACAGATTGGTGGAATTCATTGTTACATATTCATACATGCACCTAATATAATAATATAATTTGGCCAATATTCCCCAGTATTTCCTATTTCCTTTCCCTCCTTCCTCCCTCTGGTTCTTTTCAGAGGAAAGTTTTACAAGGTGTTCAGCAAGCAAAACGAAGAAAATATATTTGATTGGTCAAAGTGGAAAGTCCCAGATTAGAGTTTAGTTAACAGTTTCTGATTAGTTAAGCACATTGATTTGAGTTTAGTTTGATTAAGTAAGAACCCAAGATATTGGAGCCATTTAAGTCTAATGGACTTCCAATTAATTATTATAATAGTACCATTTCATTATATAATTAGACTATAGCTTTCTTTCCAGAGATTACCATTCCCAATTTATGTTTTAGAATTGTTTAATTAATTTTTCATTTAATTTTTAAATTAACTTTTTAAATTAGCCCTGTCAGTTTTAGTCTGTCTCATAGAACTCAAACTTGAATCTAATATGGCCTAGTATGAATGGGCTAGGTGCAAAAAAACTACACTTCAGTGGAAAACTTTGCATTGTTCTGGTCACATCCATCCAGGTTATCTCCGGTCTTCCTTTGTTGCTGGTTACTTTGGAAGATTGTTGATAGCAATGTACAATAATTCTTATATCTAGACATATATATTTTGCCCCATTCAAATTGAGGCCAATTTTACTTCCATTCCATATTCATTTCAATATTTATTTTTGACTTCAATTTGGATTGTCCTAGAACTGATTATAACACCAGTTTTCTCATTAGCCACTGGAAAAAAAACTTTTAGCATGCATTCATTTTTACATCAGTATGACAGTTATGATTTAATCATTTTTGAAAGATTATCTTTTTAAAAATTGTATAATTTTCTCAAAATGAATTCTACTGTCATGTTTAAGATGATCCCATTTTTAAAATTGTGATTAAATTACACAAAACACGAAATAAACCATCTTAACCATTTTTAAGTTTACAGTTCAGAGGCATAAAGTACATTCACATTGTTATTGCAACCATCACCACCACCCATACCCAGAACTCTTTTCATCTTACAAAACCGAAATCCTGTGTCCAATTAAAAATGACCCTCCACTGCTCCCTCACCCAAGCTCCTGGAAACCACCATTCTACTTTCTATTGGTAAATCTGATTCTAGATATGTCTACATATCTTACATGAGCGTGCCCAAAGGAAACACTCTTCCTCTACTAATGTAGATGCAGTTAGAGGAGGGGGCTGCTAATTAGCAGATTAACAGGAAAAAAGTTAACATGCATATGAAAGAATATAGATGTTGAGATTCCCTGAAGAACTAGAGGTATGGATTTATATACCAACTTAAAAGATTTCTATGGAAAAGATGAGTCAGCTTCTAGGAGAACAAATGGAAGGTATGACAGTTGATGCTATGTTTACTAATATGATTTCCCATTCAATTGCAAGTGGTACTAACTGAGAGTGAAGCTCCCCCAAGGAAAGAGTTTATGGAAGCTTCATTCTTAGAAGGATCTGCCTTTAGTCAAAAAAAAAAAAAAAGGAAGCTCTAAGAAAACTACTTTCTGCATCTGCTATATCTCAAACATTTAAAGCTTAAAATAAACTTTATACCATCTCTTGGGGCTATGAGTGAGTCCCTCCAAGTGAAATCACACAATATTTTCCTTTTGTGACTGGTTTATTTCTCTGGTCAAAATGTCCTCAAGGTTCATCTGTGTTTTAATGTGTGTCAGAACATCTTTCTTTTTCTTTTTTTTTTTTTAAATTTTTTTAGTTGTTAATGGATCTTTATTTTATTCATTTATTATTTATATGTAGCACTGAGGATCGAACCCAGTGCCTCACACATGCTAGGCAAGAGCTCTACCACTGAGCTACATCCCCAGCCCGAAAACATCTTTCTTTTTTAAGGGTGATTTTTTAAGGCTGAGTGATATTCCACCAAATGTATATGTGACATTTTATCTATCCATGCATCCATCAGTGGACACTTAACATTGCTTCCAACTTTTGACTTTTGTGAATAATTCAGTAGGAACATGGATGTGAAAACGTCTCTTTAAGACCCTACTTTCAATTCTTTGGGGTATATACCCAGAAATAGAATTGCTGGATCTATTTGTAATCCTTTTACAGAAGTGGCCATTCTGTTTTGTTTTGTTTTATTTTGTTTTGTGGTACTGGGCATTGAACCCAGGGGTGCTCTACCACTGAGCCACGTCCCCAGCCCTTCATTTTCAATTTTGAGATGGGTCTCACTAAATTGTTTAGGGCCTCACTAAACTGCTGACGCTGGCCTTGAGTTTGCAAACCTCCTTCAGAGTCACTGGGATTATAGGAATACACCACCAGGCCTGGTTACATTTTTCTTTTGATAGTAGTAATCCTAATGATTGTGATATGGTATCTTATTGTAGCTTTGATTTGTTTCTTTCTAATAATTATCAATACTGAGCATCTTCTCATGTGTTTGTTGGCCAGAAAATTATCTTTTAACACTCAATTTACCTTTTATCACTATACATCCACCAACCAGAATCACATTCATTGTATATGATGGATGTATTAGAGATGGACATCTCAGAAATAAGTATGAGCCTTACTTCATGGATTTCAGCTTTATTAGTAGCATTTTTTTTCTTTCCTAGGTGGCCCATCTTACAAATCCACCTCTCTCATAATCATTCAACATTTGGCAAGAGGAGACAGATGGTTTGTTGTTGCCAGATTTATGGCACAGGCTTCAGGGTGGAGAATGGAATATTATATTTTTATATAAGATTTATGGTAATGCCAGGTGTGGTGGCACATACCTACAATCCCAGTGACTTGGGAGGCTGAGGCAGGGGAATCTCAAGTTCAAAGCCAGCCTTGGCAATTTAGCAAGACTTTGTCTCAGACTAAAAAGGGCTGCAGATGTAGACCAATAGTAAAACACCCCTGAATTCAATCTGGAAAAAAATAAAATATATGGTAATGTTAGTATCTCTTCAGTATTCATCCTGTTAGTAATTCTTTCTCCCAGATTAAAGTTATGATTATTTAGACAGATTACTCAAAATGTTCCAATTACATTCCAATAATATTTATATCTTTTCAATATTTTCTATTTCAACCCACTTATATGTATTTCCTTTTATTAATTTTATTCTGTTATATTAATATTTTGTTATGCTTAACCCATTATGTTCCATCATTCTATATAAGACTATAAAACCTATAAACTCCCATTAGTCATAGTAGTCTTTCCCTATTTTAACTTTTTTACCTTTCTAATGTTAATATATAATTTTCAGAAAAATAATACAGATATAAAAATGAACACATGTTAAAGAATTGATTTTGCTTATATACTATGAAATACCAGGCAGATATTAAAGCCAAATTGAAAAGAAGAGTCAAAACAACACAGATTTATATGACATGAAGGAATATTGAAATGAATTTCAAATGGAAACAATGCATTTTACCACAGTTGGACATTAGGGTAAAATCCCTACCAGACCAGATGGAATCTATATATCTATTAATTATCAATTATATATCTATCTATAACAAGATTAATTAAACAATTTTCCCCTCAGATGTATTCAAGTGAAGAAGTTGTCCCTGAATACTTGTTCTGAAACCAAAAGTCAAAACTTAACAGAAAATTGTTCTGATATGTATAATAAAAGGAAATATATTAGTTATTAGAAAATTGTTCTCATATATTGAAGTAAAAGGATATTGAAAGCATTATTTCCAAATCAATCATACCATATTCATTCAACCAAATATGAGTGCACCATATCATGATGAATTCCTCTAATAATCTTGAACTTTGATTTACATTTGTTCCAGTAGAACTCAATGTTTTGTTTATGCACACCAAGAGGTAACATAAAATTTTAAATGTGTTCATTAGAGTTAATTGCACTATGTTGGAAATCAAGGTGAAGGGTAATATCTATGATACTAAAAATTTGCATTGCCCACTCTGATAATATTTTATTTTATGGCTAAAGCAGGACTTACTGATTTGCAAGTAATGACCTAGACCACCAAGATATATCATATGCATATCAAAGTGATGCTTGTATACCTTATAACAGAAATTATAGCTTTTGGCCATAGTCTGGGCTGTGACTTCCATAGACTATCAGAATAGAGGATAAATTACATTTTCCATTAGTGGCTTAAGGAGGATTTGGAAATATCAACAATAAATAGGCTGCAGTATATCTTGAAATAAATGTCTATAATTAGGAGAAGTAAAGTGAAAACTTTCTCAAAAATAAAACCACTAAAAAAGTTAAAAATTTCAGTTTAACATATAGGAACTAATCTAAATTTACAAATTCGATCCACAGGGCAAAATGTTCAATTAATCTTTACAAAGTAGCAAAATAACTCAAAAGAATGAACAGGATTAGAATCCAATAACTCAAACAAGTCCATTGTAAGAAGATATATAATTCTTCCCATATAGGAAAAAAAGTAATAACTTTTCCTCTTCAATCATTAAGATCATGGATAGTGTCTTTATAACAGAAGACAGACTACCAAGACAAAGCACAACAAATTTACTTATCAAAGATTCACATAGCTGGATATTGTGTCACACACCTACAATCCTAGTTCAAGGCCAGCCTGGGCAACTTAGGGAGAACCTGTGTTAAAAATTTTAACATACAATAAAAAAGAGTGGGGATGTAACTCAGTGGTAGAGAGCCTCTGAATTCAATTCCCTAGTACTGAAAAAAATTCACATAACATGGAAGTCTTCAGAAATGAAGACCCAGGGAAAACTATGTATATTTATGCTTGGTTTCAATGAAGAACAGTTATGAAGAAATAGTATTGAATTAAAAGATTACAACTTAAGCCAGGCATGGTGGTGCATTCCTAAAATCCCAGCTACTCAGAAGTCTAAAGCAGGGAGATCACAAGTTTGAGGCCACCCTACGCAACATAGTAAGACTCTGTCTCACTATAAAATTGAAAAATAGGCTGAGGATGTAGCTCAATGGTAAAGCACGGCCGTGTTCTTTCCCTAGTACTCTGTCTCCATACACACACACACACACACACACACACTATAACCTAATGAGAATAAACCGGTAGGAACTTGAACTTGGCAAAGTCTGTTTGTTCAGATTCTTCTTGGCCTCTGTGTAGAATTCCTGTAGATAGCAAGACATCTCTCACATGAGAGTCTAATGACCAAGTTTCAGGAGCAGTAGGTCAGAGAATTCTTTCATGGCCTGCTCTTGCACAAAAAGGAGGGGTAAAGTCAGAGAGAGATCTCCAAAGGCATTATATTTTAAGGTCACATTCTAAGCCCAACACCATTGGAACACATTTTTCCTACACTATGTATGTAATCATTTGCCTCTTTTTATTGCTATAGGGACTTTGATTGTTATGTCTTATTGTACTGGCTACAAGTTTCCTTGATGTTGATAGTAGGTAGGCATGCTTGTTCCTAATTTCAATGTTGCCAAAGATACCCACAACACAGCTCCTATATCCATGTGTGTGAATTCTGTTCATGTATGTGTGTATCCATACTTGTAATTTTTTTTCTTTTTTCTTGTTTTGCTTTGTTTTGTTGAGGTACTACAGGATTGAACCCAGCAGGTCTCTACCTTTGAGCTACATCCCTATCCCTTTTTATTTTTTTGAGACAGGATCAGTCTAATTTGCCCAGGCTGGCCTTGAACCTGCTATCCTCCTGCCTCAGCCTCCAGAGTGACTGGGATTATAGGCACAGTGTGTCACTGCACTCAACTCTTCTAACTTTTATTAGTTGTGTTTTCCTACTTTTCTTTTCTACTGCTATTACCAATAGCAGTGCAGAGAGGAAGAAGCTAGACTACAATGCTAGTTGCTCCAGAAATATTCAGTTAGGGCTGGGGATATGACTTGGTGATAGAGTGTTTGCCTTCCATGCATGAAGCTCTGGGTTCAATCTCCAGCACCAAAACACACATGCGTGTGCGCGCACACACACACACACACACAGAGAAATATTATTATTAGGTTTTTTCAAAATCAACTGTGAAGGAAGATAGAAGACACTTATAGTTTGAAAATTTCCATCTTTGAAACCTATGACTGTGAGCAGAGCTTTTTAAAGGAGAAGAGGGAGTGAAGTGAGACAAAAGGCAAGAAGTGTACATAAGCAGATTTAATTAGCCTGTGTTAGGCTGAGGAGGGAGCAGTCTTCACTCTCAGTTTCTCTGGTGCCTGTCAGAGCGGATTGTAGCCCTTCCATCTCCTTTCTCAGCAGAAGGAATTTGCTCTTAATACAGAGGCAGGAGTGGACAAGCCAAATTCAGTGTTTCACTGTCATATACTTAACTTCTTTTCCCCTATAAAACAAGTCTGGAATTCATTTCTATACCTATTGCCTTTCTGATCTCAATTCATTTGTTTTGTGCTCACTAAGGGTGATGCTCTGTCTTCTACTATATTTGTGGTTGATTTTTTTTTAAACCAATATTGCTAAACCACAGAGCCACATCCCCAGCCCTTTTCTTTCTTTCTTTCTTTCTTTTTTTTTTTTTTTTTTGAAATAGTCTCACTAAGTTGCTGAGGCTGGCTTAGAACTTGCATCTCTCCTGCCTCAGCTCCCAAGTTGCTGGGGTTATAGGTGTGCACCACCATGCCCAGCAAATTTGTTCTTCTTGATAAATGTATCATAGCATTTTTTTCAGTCTTCTTTAGTAATGAAAATAATCTGATTTATCTTTGATTAAAATTTTGCTTTACCAAACTTAGAAACTCAAAGGTCAATTGTTTTGTCTCATATGTGAAAGCCAAAGAAGGGAGAAAGGGAATTTTTAAAAGAGAGAGATAAAACAATAGAGTAAAGGAAGGAGATCAAGAGAGAGGGAGAAGGGGAGAGCATGAGGAAGATCCCAGGAACAAAATCAACCAAATTATGCTATGACCATGTGTGAATATACCACAATGAATCCCACATATGTATACGATTATAGTTCACTACTTAAAATAATAATAGAAGGGAAATCAGTAGTGCAAGTGGATCAGGGAAGGAAGGAAGGGAAGGAAAAGGAAAATACTGGGGAATGAGATTGATCAAATTATATTATGTGCATGCATCAATATGGCACAATGAATCCCAGTATTTTGTATAATTTTCACCAATTAAAAAATACAAATTTTACATTTAAATTTAAAAAACTGCTTTGCTTTATTTGCTCTCATACATCTTGATATCTGTGTAAGGATAAATACAAATCAGAAAATTCTTTTTTTTTAAACATTTTTCTTTTAATATTTTTTAGTTGCAGATGGACACAGTATCTTTATTTATTTATTTTTATGTGGTGCTGAGGATCGAACCCAGTGCCTCACGCATGCAAAGCAAGTGCTGTACCACTGAGCCACAATCCCAGCCCCCCAAAATTCTACATTTTATATTTTCCTTGGTGCCAAAACAGGAGGACTTCTCTTTCTGTTTTTCTTTCAGAATTTCCTTCAGAATTTCCTTCAGAAAACTTGTGATCCTAAATCCTTTCTCTGTCTCTTCCAAATATAGGTAAATTATTTTAAAGTTAGGTAAGCCTCTTTTCAGTTTTATGTTCCAGAAATATCTCTTAAAGCCATCTCTGTGAAATGTGAATGTAAAGGAAGATGGGATCCTGACTCCCCATCTACAGTTTAGTCCAAGCACTTATCTCTGAGTTGTAACTTACTGCTACTCAGAAAAAGAGAAATTGTTTTATTTTTTTCCTCTGGACAAAAACAATTAATTCATATGCAATAGTTTTTATCTACCTATCTATCTAAAATGATGAGATTCCTTTCTGTCTGCAATATCCTTAGTGGATTGTCTGTGGTGTACTTCACAATCTAGTTTAATATTTATTCAATAACAAAATAGTTTCATTCTTATTAACATTTTTGGAGAGACTGTACTGGATTGGCAGGAGATTTTATTTTTAATTATTTCCCTGATATTGAACTTGTTTTATCATCTGTTGTAGTTGAATTATTCTTGTCTAAATACTTCTGGACAAGTTTAAAATCAGTTTCAGTGGTTGTCAAGTTATATTCTTTCTTCTGTCATTAGTTATGGTCCAGATTTTTTTAAACTCTTAAAGGCTTCTTGAAGACCTTTTCAGTTGGATTTGTTGTTAAGAACATTCTAGTGTAATTGTGACTTGGATCTTATTAGGATAATGATTATACTTTCCAAGTGGTTGTCGCTGGTGTATAGGAACTCCATTGATGTTTGTATGTTGGTCTTGTGATTAGCAACCTTGATGAACTCATTATTCCATTGGTTTGTCTATGATATCTTGGATTTCTTATGGTAAGTGTCATATGATCTGTCCATACTGGCAGTTGTGTTTTTTCTTTTCCAGTGCTTACTTGATCTTTTTTCTTGCAGAAGCAGCAATAACAACATCTGAGTTTGTCCAGGATGTAAGGGAAGAAAAATATTTTCCTTCCCCCCATATCTTGGATTCATTGACTGAGGCCTCTGTAACAAAAAAAAAGAGATTAACAGAGAAAAGCATTACAGATTTATTTAATATAGGTTTTACATGACACAGGGACCTTGATAAGAAAATGAAGACCCAAAAAAGTCGTTACAGTTCAATGTTTTTATGCTAGGTTTGATGAAGACTATAGGATCTATAGAAATATGATAGAACAAAGGAAGTATATAAGTTAAGTATAATAAACTGAGGGAAACAGCAAGGCCTGTGTGTTCATATTTCTCTTGGTGGTCTTATACCTTCAGAAATAAGGGTATTTCTTCCATGCAGTCCTTATAACCTGCTACAGAAATTTAGAAAATCCTTCCTGCACATCCTGTTTATTAAACTTATAATATTCAATATACCAAGTTTCCATATTCAGAGGTAGCATGTCCTGAACCCTATCAAGAGCCTGTTAGAAGCAGACACCAAGATGGATGCAAGGACTATACTAGGGGAACCATCTTTCAGGGGAGATGGGAGGAATTGGGGAAGGTGTGAAGAGCTGGCAGAACTGCATTGCTGTCAGGTGAAACAGAGCTGGAGAGGAAGTTGGATGGAAGTAAGGACTCTGGAATATTCAACAGAGGATTCAGAGTCCTCAAGCCAAAAGTGATCATTAAAGGAGTGGCATTTCCAAGGAATTGGTCTGTCACAGTCAGGCATTGGTAGGGACAGTACATGGAATGTGTGGCCTCAGCTCCAAGGGCAGCTACAATCCCCAAGTCGGAAGTGCAGGGAGCATTCTCATGGTGGCCACACAATCTTTATCATGTTTCTGATTTTAAAGGCAATGTTTACACAATGTCATTACTAAGTATTTGGTTCAAGAAATTCCATTCTCTTCCTTCTTTGATTTTGCTGAGTCCATTGACACAATTACATTAATAATAATCCTAATATCAACCATTCTTGAATTTTTGATATCAGTTGTACTTGTATTTGATTGCCTTTTTATTAATATTTATATATTTCATTTGCTAGTATTTTACTCTTTGGGATTTTTGCATCTAGCTTCAAAAAGTGAAATCAGGCAATCGTTGTCTTTTCTTATATAGACCTTGACTAGTTTTGTTGCTAAGGCCCTAATAACCCTATAAGAATGATTTCACAGCTTGTGAAAATGTGAATAAATATTTCTTGTCTCTGACTTCCCTAGGTTTGAGACCTCAGTTGTCCAAAACTGGAGCATTTATTCACATGCAGCTATTTAAATTATTTGAAATTTAATAAGATGTAGAATTCAGTTCCTCAGTCATACTAGTCAAATTTCAAGTGCTCAGTAATTGCATGTGGCTTGTGGCTCCCATATTGGACAGCACAGGTTTAGAAAACATCCCCCATTGTTGTGTCAAGCTCTGCTCTGTAGCCTGGGTGGCTTACAGATGGTGATGGTATGGGGCTATGGTTCCTTGTATTTAACTGGGTAGGAACAAAGGCATTGCTTTTGGGCAGTTGAAAGTATCCATAACTAATCATGAACTGATGCTTTGAGGTTGAAAAAGAAAACCTCCATTCCATATCATCCTCCACTCATTCAGTGTGATGTGGTGAGTTATATTGTATGCTGCAACTTGCTTTTAAGTGCATTTAAAAAAAATGCCTTGGTTGTGTACTATACGTCAGGCACTGTTTATAACTAGCCTACAGTAATGATAAAAGCAGACATGGCTCTTTTTTACATGGCACTTGCAATTAAGCAGAGGAGAAACAGACAATAAGCAACTGTGTGTGTTCACATATGCACACATGCATATGTGTGTGAGAAAAGGACAGAAAGACAAAGAAATTGTAGTATAAGTGCTAGAGATCAAGTTAGGATAAAGACATAATTAAGGAATGGGAGTGCTGTTCTACATAAGTCATCAGAGACAAGGTGAAATTTTAACAAAGACTTGAATAAAGTGAGGGAGCCAGTTATAAAGATATCTGGGAGCTTTTTCTAAGAAAAATCAGAAAGAACAGTAAATGTAAAGGTCCTGAGGCAGGGTGTTGCTTGGGTTGGAGAAGAAGCATGGAGACCAGTGTTGGTTTCTGTTGCAGAGTGAATACTGGAGAAGGTGACAGGAGTTGAGCCCTGGTGTGCTAAGAGGCTAGATTCGAGAAGGGCAATAGCAAGGTACGCTTTATTCAGAGTGAAATTGAAGCCACTGGAGAGTTTTGAGCTGAGGAAAGACATATCTGACAGACCATAGTGGGCATCAGGCCAGAAGCAGGGAGACAATTTAGAAGGCCATTGTAGTAGTAGAGACAAGAAATTGTGGTGGCTTGGTAAAAGTGCAAGTGATGAGAAGTAGTCAGACTTCAGATACATTTTGGAAAGTTGGTAAGGAATTAGGGACAATGTCCTTAGTAAATGCTCATGGTGATCTTGATGATGAAGGCAAAGGAGGAAAGTTAGGGCCAATTCAAAGGCTCTGAAATCTAGCAAGGAATTGATCTAAAACCCTGAGGTCTGTGCTTCAATGTCCTCAGAGTCTGAGGGTCCCTGGAGTCTAAGATTTGCAAGGTTTGTGTTATGAATAGAAGATGGAAACAGTGTTTGAATCTATGATGGATGTGAAAGGCTGACTTTTGTGCTGTCTTGGAAGGGATGCTGAGCTATAGATCTTCTGAGGATTTCTACCTTACTCTGCATCAGGTTCATGGAGATGAGCAATCCATCCCTACCCAAGCTCATGGAACTTGCAGCCTACAGCCTGCTAAGCAATGAGGCCTCTGCTATAGCTGCCTTGAAGGAGTTCACTGTCAACCTCTTCCCACCACTGCTCACTGCTGCATTTGCCAAGGGGCATGAGAAGGTTCTAAAGGCTCTGGTGCAGGCCTGGCCCTTCCCCTTTCTCCGACTGGGCTCTCTAATAGTACAGTGGCCCAATCAAGATAGCTTGCAAGCTGTGCTGGATGGGCTGGAAGACTTCTCTGCTCACAGGGCCTATTCCAGGTAAGGGGGATGCTGAGCCTAATGCTTGGACACAGAGTTAGAAGGGAAGTGAGCTGGGAGCCAGGGCAGAGGAGCATTAAATATGGCTAAGAGTACAAATGGGCAATCTAATGGATTAAGTGGTTGATGATGCCATTGAAAGGCATTAACAAGTGGAATTTTCATCTTCTAGGGATTATGGTACAGGTCGTGTGAAGAGTGGCATCCAAGGAAAAGCACATATGAGAGGGGAGGATGCTGGGATCTGGAAGTAGCCCAACATGTTGCCGCTTATCTTACCTGGGCCCAGTTGTGCTCCCCCAGATGTCAGCCTCTCATAACACCCTTTTCTTTCCCACAGGAGGTCAGAACTGAGGGTGCTGGATTTGACGCTGGACTTTGATCAGGTCCAGAGTAAAGGGGTTCCTGAGGCCTTGGCTATGTTCCCATTTTGGTTACCATCAACAGTCAAGGCACCGATGCCCCAGGCTATGGCCAAGAGCAATCCAGGAGAGGTCACAAGAAAAGGACCAAAAAAGCTGTGGGAACCCGTGGAATTGCACATCGATCTTTTCCTGAGAGTCCCCTTCAAGTTTGACCCATTCCTTTCAGGCCTCCTGACAAAAGTGGAACAGAGCGGTGGATCCCTGCGCCTCTGCTGTAGGAAGCTGCATGTTGAGGAAATGCCCTTTAACAGCCTGATAGGGATCCTGAAGACACTTGAACTGGATTTCATCGAGGAGCTGGAGGTGTTTGACTGGTTCCGGGCACTGTCAGAGCAGAGACTGTTTGCAACACAGCTGGGGAGGATCTGCAACCTGCGCAGCCTCAAGCTGGCCTACTACCACTGGGCCTTCTCCCCAGTGAGTGAGCAGTCCTCCAGCTACTTTGTTTCACAGCTCAGTAAGCTGCACCACCTCCAGAAGCTCCACCTGTCCTACTCCTACCTCTCAGGCAACCTACATCAAGTGCTCAGGTGAACAGGTGGGCAAGGGCCTCCAAGTCAAGCCAGGGCAGGGATCAAGTCAGGAAATGGGGCGCATTCTCATGTGTTCATGAAATGCTGGGCACAACCTGGGAACCTAGTGTTCCTGTACAGCTGATGATTGGGATATGCTTTGGAAGACAGAGATAGTGGGGAGAGATGCATGTTATTAAAAAGAAATACAATAAATTTAGTTTAAAGACATAACTGATTCATGAATTGAATAAAATAGATTCCATAAAATAAGATCTCCAATGAGCTAAGCAGAGGAGTTTGGCTGTATAGGCAGAAAGGAATTGAAGAAAACAAAGAAAAAACAAAGATCCTTTCAAAGTTCCTTTCCTTACAAGGTTAAGAGGATTTCCTCATCATACAGGCTCAGGTAAATTGGATCCCTTCTGATTAGTTGTTGTGAATCTCTTATAATTTATAAAGCTGACCTATTCCAAAAGTTAGCTTGAATACATAGCACTTAGCACAAGTGACTTTATTCTGCTTTGGTCTGGTCTGTTGGGATCTACCACAGGAACTTAGTCAAAATAACAACTACCTGTGAATTTTGTTTAGCAATATGTTTATCTACTCAACAAACCTCTCTGGGCACTACTGAGTGCTGTACTGGATCTTGAGGAAAGGCCAGAGATAACACAGGTCAGGACTTTCCTCTTGAAGCTTACACTGCCCAGGCAGATAGATGCAGGGCCCTGAAGGACAATTATGAAAGGAAATTGCCTTATTCTGTGAATGGGTCCTAGAAACTTCCCAGCGGGGCACTCAATACACCCAGGCTGACCCCTGGTTAAATGGGAGCCTGAGTGGAAGCTTCCCCAGACCCAAACCACAGTACTAATGGGCCCATCCAATGGTTTCCTAATCATCAAAGAAGCTCTTCCAAACTGTTCCCCTCAGCAGTCATATTGGACACATGTAACATAGGTCACAATTTCACCAAAGAGAAGGAGTTAGAGAATGTGTTAGCTTTCCATTGTTGTGACAAAATATCTGAGATAATCAGCTTAAAGGAAAGATTTATTTTGTTCACAGTTTTGTATGTTTCAGTCTACAACTGGTTGTCCTATTGCTTTGGGGCCTGTGGTGAGGCAGGACGTTATGGCAGAGAATATATGGTGTAGCAAAGCTGCTCACCTCAGCTGTGGGGGAAGCAAAGAGAGAGACAGAGAGGAATGAGCCAGGGCCCCAATATCTCCTTTAAGGTCATGCACCCAATGACCTAACTTCCTTCCACTTGTCCCCACATTCCAAAGGTTCTACCACTTTCATATAGGTCCACAGTCTGGCCACCAAACCTTTAGCTTATGGGCTTTGGCTGGGGAAGGGCATATAAGATCCAAACCATAACAAAGATGTTGGTTGAGGACCTCATAGTTATGTTGAGACACAGCCAGGCCTTGGGATATCAAAGGATAAATGATTTTAAATCTGGTAAATGTCTTACCATATGAGGAAGTAGCCTTAGGCCTAGCCTCCTCTGTGGGCAAGCAGATATCCAGGGAGGAAGGACTGGGCCCTTGCCTGAGTCATCTGCACCTTCTCTCCTCAGCTGCCTGCAGTCCCCACTGCATGCCCTGGAGATTTGTTCCTGTACACTTCTGGACACCGACATTATCTACTTATCCCAGAGCCTTCATGCCAGCTGCCTGAAGAAGTTGGATCTGAGTGGCAATGACCTTTCCTATATGGTCACTGGGCCCTTAGAGACCCTGCTGGAGAAGATCTCAGGGACACTGCAGCACCTGAACCTGAACCACTGCCGGCTAAAGGATGCCCACCTCAGTGCCATCCTGCCAGCCCTGTGCCACTGCTCCTGGCTCTGCTCCCTGGGCCTGTCTGACAACCCCATCTCCCAGGCCAGCCTCCTGAGCCTACTAGAGCACACAGCAGGGCTGATGGAGTTGAAGCAGGTGCTCTACCCCATCCCAGTTGAGTGCTGCACATACCTGCATGGCCTCTCCTGGGGTCCTGTCAACAAAGACAAGATGTACCAAGTGCAGGCTGAGATACAGAAACTGCTGCAGGCTGTGCAGAGAGCCGACATGCAGTGGAGCCCTCACTGCCCTAGCCCTTGCCCATGAGGCTGGTGCAGCTCAAGTGAGGGACAGGAGTAGCACCTGGAGACTGTGGTCAGAGTAGGCAGCTGGAAGCACATCCAGGGCCAAAGACTTCCTGACAGGCACATGTTTTTAGCAGGCAATATAAAGGAAACTTCCACGAGAACTGTCCAGTGCTTTCTTCTTTCTCTTCTACATCACTCTCTTCTTCAATCCAAAGCCTGGACTGCTTCCAATGTTCATTCAGTCCACACATGTTATCAAGGTGGCTTTATTGTCAGCTTCCAGGGATGGAAAGACATCAGAAGTCTGGCCTTCCTGAGCGGGAACTCACTTAACTGGGGTCACTCTTCTGACTACTCCCTCTGTTTTTCTTTCTTATCTTTTGTTTCTGGATAAAATGAAACAGGGCCTTAGTTGACTTCACCTTCTGGTCATCATCTCCTTCTGGAGATCTGAACACCTCAGGTGGATGCTGGGAGACTGTAAGGAGATTCACACAAGCACACTTGAATTCACAGAACACACAACCAATCAGCTGAACTTCATGGAGCACATGTGTCACTGCTGTTCTCAGATTGGGCATACAGAAGGCCCAGGACACAACTCACATTAAAAACAGGGCCATGACCATTTAGGAAGTCCCTACAACAGGGCAAAGTCAGAGAAGAACCAGGAGTGACTATCCAAGCAGGATAGAGAATGTACCTCTGGATAGGAAACATCTGGGTCATGGCCTGCACCTACTGAAGAGACATGGAGCCAGCCTCCCAGGAAAAAAGCAGAAAAGCACAGTTGCTGAGCTACAGGCCTGAGCTTGACCAAAAGGATTGAGGGAGAGAGTCATAAAATGAAATGGAGATTCACAAGCCAGGGCCCCTGGTATCACATTAGTGGAATGTAGTCAAGGCTGAGGAAGATAGAAACATGAGGAAGCAGGAGAACCTACAAATGGCCCATGCAGAGGTTGCACTGGAAAACTTAGATCAAATGGACATGAGGGCCAGAGAAAGCCAGAGGATGACGGCCCAGTGCAGAAGATTTACAGAGCAGCCAGAGTACTACATGGCTAGAAAGGAACAGACTGTCAGTCTGTTCTGCTAGCCAGTTTGTTACCTTCTATATCCCATCCTTGCCTAAAACCCATCTCAAGTGTTCTGGCCCCATCCATGCAACCCCCACTTTCAAACCAAAGATAGATAAGGAAGCCATGTTTTTACAAAGGTTCTCAATAAATGTTCTGCCCTGAGGAGGAAACACTCCCACTTTCATGAGCCATTTTGTAGCAGGCTTAGCTCTTCCCTGGTTTCCTGACCCCAAGTTATTAATAATTCCTGGCTTCCTCACAGGAATCCTACACAGGGCAAGAGAGTCACTCTGCTTGGGACACAGCAGTGGCAGTCCTTATGTACCCACCCTGTTTTTGGGTGCCAGCTCTGAGAAAGTCCATTCATCTCCAAAGGCCTCCAACTGGAATGTGGTTTTCACATCATCCATTTATTTAACAAGTGCCTGCTAAATGCCTGCATGGTGAGAGGTACATCTGTTTTTGTTTTTGTTTGTCTGTTTTCACATGCTAAGCAAGTGCTCTACCACTGAGCTACACCCCTAGCTCTGACAAGTACTTTTGCAAGAGCAGAGGATAGAGCTAAAACTAACACAAAATCCTTGCCCTAGCTGGCAAATAAGTGGCGTTATTTCAGGCTCCGGCAAGGGTCAAGTCTTAGGGAGCAGGGCTTGATGGTGACAAAAAAATAAGGAAGGAAAAAGGAAGGGTTTGTGATCAAGCATAAGGCAATATCTGTCTGAGTGGAGAAGCTAGATCTGGGTAGCAAGAACTTGTCCTGCATGGGCATTTCAGGAGAAGCCTGAATGGGAAAACCTCCAGGCAGAGGAACAGAAAAATACATGTTGGAGGAATATTGGAATATAGAAAAATGGACAGGGGACTTGACATTGTTGCAATTCCTTACTGTGCTGAAAATTCAAATGCTTCTCCAAACCTCAGTTACATAGACAGTCGCAATTAATGATGGTTTAATTTTTTAAATTTATGATGATTAAAAATGAAAGAAATATGCTTTCAGTAGAAACTATATTTTGAATTTTAAAGTTTGATCTTTTTCCATACCACAATATGCAAGATGATACCCCCATGTAGTGACTAGGCATGAGCAGTGAGTTGTAGCTCCCAGTTGGGCACACAGTCACCAAGGGAAAAACAAAAACAAGAACAAAAAAAACCTGATTTATAGTGTAAGGGTAACAGCCTCTGATTCCTCACAATTACCCTTCTCTGATGTAGGCTTTAAGGCTCATAATTGCAGCTGTCCTGAAATATTATTAATATGTTCTACATATTAATAAATGTATTATCAAGAGTATAAGAGATAAATTCTCCTGTCTGCTGTAGGTACCTTGTGGTGTCATGGCTTTCCAACACTGTGTTAGGGCACTGGTACTGCCTGGCCCACATACAAAAAGAAGCCAGTGGTGGAACTACACATTGGTGCAATCACTCTAGAAAGCAGTGTGAAGATTCCTCAGAAAAATTGGAATAGAACCACCATTTGACCCAGTTATCCCATTCCTTGGCATATACACAAAGGATTTAAAGTCAGCGTACTCCAGTAAATTAGAAAACCCTGAAGACACTGACAAATTCCTAGAGACATATGACCTACCCAAACTGAACCAGGAGGACATACATGACTTAAACAGATCAATTACAGGCAAGGAAATAGAAGAGGCCATCAAGAGCCTTCCAACCAAGAAAAACCCTGGACCAGATGGATTCTCAGCCGAGTTCTACAAGACCTACATAGAAGAACTAACTCCAATACTCCTCAAATTATTCCATGAAATAGAAAGGGAAGGAACCCTTCCAAACTCATTCTATGAGGCTAGTATCACCTTGATCCCAAAACCAGA
>PVHX01015271.1:0-47405 GCA_004024805.1 Geosciurus inauris
CTTCCCTCTTCCTTTCCCTTCCCCTCCCCTCCCCTCCCCTCCCCTCCCATCAGCCTTTCTGTCTTTTGGTCTCTTTTTACCTTCACTTACATCCCTTTCCCTCTTCCACTGTCATTCTGTTTTTGTTTTCTTTGAAGATTTAAGTTCTCTTTTGAGGAAGGTAAAAATCACGCATCATTGTAGCCATTTCTCTACCAGGTTCCCTATGCCTTTGAAGAGTGTGTTCCTCTCACCTCCCACTCATTTATCATCCACAACAACTTGATACACCAGGTTTAGAGTTCACCTACATCTGTTGCTTTCCTATTGAAGTAGAAAATGCCGACTTAAAGAGCCTGCTAAATAATTCCTGTTTGTACTTTTCAATGTGGCCAGACCCAATCTTGCAATCTCTGGATTAAACAGAGTAAAAGCTGGGATCGTCCTTCACACAAGGATTCTGTTTCACTTTTCAGCAGTTTCTTTGCTACCCGAGGAACTTTCTGCAGATATGACTTTCTTGTGTCCTGGAAAAGCTGAGCAACAGTGTGACAGTGCACCCCCCAGCTGGGACTTGGAAGCCTACCTCAACAGGAAAACATGCCCGTGTGAACCACAGCCACCCAGAAAAGGACAGCCTTAGCTTACTTTCATAGTTACTATTTCTAGTACTGAGCTGCTGGTTACTTGACAAAGTTACTCGACAGGCCTTAGGCCCTGCAGAATAATCTCCTTTAGGACAAGTTACGGTCACTCCCTGAGAGACTTCCAGTAGGATACAGAGGCATACCAAACTCGACATTGAAGCTGGATAATTGGAAGGTGGGTAGTGGTTCTGCCTGAGCCAGTAAAAACACATGAAGAGGGTTGTTGCTGTAGCTCAGTGATAGAGTGCTTGTGGGTTCCAGGCCTATCATTATAGAACAAAGAAAAACTTTCCAGACTCAAAAGAAGAAAAGAAGGAGAAGCAGACTGGTCAATACGTTCTAGGACTTGACATTCTCTTCAAGACAGAAAGTGTTGTGAGGCCTAAGCTAGCACTGAACTAAACACCAGGGAAAGTGAACTTGATACAGTGTGTCTTGAAGGGTCACCTGTAGAAATCAAACAGATTTCCTGCCAGTTCCAACTCCCAGGCTGCAGCCAAGGGTTCAGAGGAGATTTCTGTCCTCACTGAATGTGCAGCCCCTGCAATATGGTCTGTAGGAGACCCCAGAAGTAGCTCGGGAGGGAAGACGGATAGACCTCGGCAGCATGGGTTTTGTGCCCATGGACCTGAGGATGGACAGTACTGTTTGCACTCCAGAGAAGATGGAATGTCTGGCTTCCATCACTCCTACCCCTCGAGACAATGATTGCACAAAAAGTCACAGCTGGTGAAAAAACCTGATGGCATGTGGGAGTGACCATGGAGAACTGAGTGAAGCGGTGTCTTCTCAGCGTGCAGAAGTTCCCACATGCAAGAATCAGGTGGGTGTGGCCCAGACTCCGCCCCCATCAAAGTGAGGGCATATTAGGGACAAAGAAGTCCTTTGTGCCCTAGTCCCTTATCCCACGAGCACCATAAGATTGTACAGCCAGTGTAGTGTGCGCCTGAGGAAGCTCCAGACGCTGCTGGTTAACACGATCTGACAGCCATATCCTTCCAGGAGTGGCCCACCGTGCAAGCACAGTTCTTGGTACACTGACTGGCCAGCAGAGGGCCCTGGGCCGTTGGACTGCCACTGCTGTACAGCCCAACACGGACCCCTTGTGGTCTGGTTCTGGGATGTGGCAGAGCAGTGGGCTGTTCCATGCCATATGTGCTGGAAAAGAGTGGGAGTTCTGGGCACCTCAGGAGTCAAACAGCAAAACACTCATGGACTTTGATTTTGCAGGAAACAGATGACCGAAATGGTTAACCCCGTTTGTTTGATATCTTGGTATTCATGAAGAACCTAGAGTGAGCAATTAAAAATAGAACTCAACTCTGGAAATTTCTCTGGAAGTCCCAGTAAAACTGGAGTGCAGGAGGGGTGTGCTGTCCTTGCCTTGGAGAGGAATTAGTACCTGTCTTTTTTTTTTTTTTTGTACCAGGTATTGAACCCAGGAGTGCTTACCAAGTAAGCCACATCACCAGCCTCTTTTATATTTTAAGATACAGTCATGGCTGATTTGCATAGCGTCTTGAATTCACACTCATTCTGCTTCAGGTGTGTGCCACTGTGCCTGGCTTTCCATTTCTTTTAAATAAACTTTGCTCTTTTAGTAAGTGCAGCATCTTTTCTGGAGTCCTCTCAAGCAAGAACACTAGAGTCAGGGAACGAGACCTCCAAAAATGCCCCACTGTGTCTACACAAGTAGTCTTCTCTGCAGCACAGTAAACCCTGATCCTTGCCTTTCGCTTGAAAGAGGAGGAAACAAGCTAAAGGATGGATGCTACCTGGCCAATTAATATCAGCTCCAGCCAGACTGTTTCAGAGTTCCTGTCACATTCTTTACAGGCCTGGCCTCTGGCAAGAGAGGAACCAGATGTTTGCATGGACAGTGCCTCCTCCTTGTGTCTGCCAGCATTGCGAAAGTAGTAATTATGGCAGTTGTCCCAGCTGCAGTCCCTTAGGCTTAACTTTCTTCTCCCTGCAGTTGCCCCCTTTACCCTTTGCTAACATTTTTCCTTCCCCTTGGCTGAGTTCTTATCAGCTACCCATGCAATCAGACATCTAGGGTTAGAGGAGTAGGCCATTCTGCCTCATAAAGGAGTCACATTAAGAACACCACATTTTTTTCTCCCAAAAGGATAAGTGGATTTATAACCCTGAGGGTACCGGCCAGAAAGAAACTAAGGTTGGAGCAAGTTTCTTAAACACAGCCTTGGAAGGCGGGTAGAAATTGAGAATGTAAAGGGTACCCCTTCACAACTTTCACCCCTCTGCCTGGCTCTGGAGCCCCCAATCCCTATGCCTGCAGCTGGGGGTGCAGCAAGGAGAGCAACCTCAATGTGTGTAGATTTAATGCCCTTCTGGAGCAGCAGTAGCTAGCCTTATCCAATAGCAATGCATCCTAACTCATTCAGCATTGCCTGAGTCCTGGAACTTGCTCCTATGCTGGAGAAGGGGAGCATCAAGTTATGCTGCATGGGCACAGGGCCTTTAGGACCTGACCTCGCATTATGTGTGCCTGGGATGGCCGCTGGATATGTGTTCCAGGAAGTGGTCTTGAGGGAGGATACAGAAGGATAACAGTTAACAGGGGCCCTGACAGTGGGCAGCTCAGGGACAGCTGGTCATTGTAATCCAGGGGCTACCTGTGGGAAATGGAAGCCTAATTCTCACCTGACCACAGCTCATTGTCTTTCCATCCTGCCACCAAGCCTCTATGTTCCAGTGCTAGCTGCTACCCCCCTCATGTTCCCTGGACAACTATTTGCAACATTGTGCTAGGGAAGTTTGAAAGGGAATTGGGAGCCTGGGAGTCACTGGCTTGTAAAGTCCTGTGGCCCACCTCCCTCCTATCCTGACTCTTCATGGTACTTCCCCAGAGGAAGCATGCACTTCCCACTCTCCTGACCTCAGGGAGCACGCCCAGACATCTACAGCTGCATGCTTGCATAAGCATCCTGCTCCTTCTGTGCTCCTGCCCTTTGCAGAAATTTCCCTAGCTTCTGAAACCTTCCCAGTACATCTGCTGGAATGGGAATATTCCTGCTGAAGTATCACCTGCAGATCACTCTCTTCACCTCACTGGACTCTGAGCTCTGCCATCACCTTGCAATTTGTTAAGCAGAGTGGGGGCCCTGGGCTTCGCGGGTTAGGTTTTATAAGATAATTTTAGTACGTCTCCAATGAGTCTGTCACATTTCTCACCTTGCTGAAGAGATCTTCATTGTATCATGCACACATGATGATATAGACCAAGGTTCTCAGATTTATATTTTTGAGAGACTATATTAGGTTGGTTTCTGAAATAGTGGGTTTGGCATGCAGCCTGGGATTTTGCATTTCTAAAATGTGCACCGGTGAAGTGTTTGTGCCACTGAGCAGAAAGTCCTTGTGTGAACTCCTGGTGCTAATTCTTTAGCTTGCCTTGAAGGCTTTATTAAGAAACACTGGACTCCAACCCCATTGGTTCTGAGGATGGGACTCAGAGGATCTAGAAGCTTTTTTATCAATTTCCCTGGAGACACCATGCTAGTCCACTGGTTTGTGGGCCACACTTGTGGGCCACTGCTGGAACTGCATGAGTGCTCAACAAAACAAATATGTAATAAATATCAAAATTAGCAATTTCTTAAGGCCCCTATTTTTTAAAAAAATTGTTCTAATTGATTATACATGACAGCAGAATGCATTTTAATTTATTATACACAAATGGAGCACAACTTTTATTTCTCTGGTTATATGTGATGTATAGTCACCGTATGTGCAATCATACTTGTACCTAGGATAATTATGTCTGTCTCATTTCATCATCTTTCCTACCCCCATGCCTTCTCCATTGCCCATCACCTCTTTTGCCCATCCAAATTTCCTTCATTCTTTCAAACCCCTCCCCCCCCCATTATGGATCAGCCTCCACTAATCAGAGAAAACATTCAGCTTTTGGTTTTTTTGGAATTGGCTTACTTCACTTTGCATGATATACTCTAACTTTATCCATTTTCCTCCAAATGCCATAATTTATTTTCTTTAACTGCTGAGTGATATTCCATTGTGTGTGTGTGTGTGTGTGTGTGTGTGTATCACAATTTCTTTATCCATTCATCTGCTGATGGGCATGTAGTTTGGTTCCACAGTTTAGCTATTGTGAATTGAGCTGCTATAAACATTGATGTGGCTGTGTTACTATAGTATGCTTAGGTCTTTTGGGTGTGGACCAAAGAGTGGGATAGCTGGGTCAACTGATGCTTACATTCCAAGTTTTCTAAGGAATCTCCATACTGCTTTCCAGAGTGGTTGCCCCAATTTGCAGTCACACCAGTGATATATGCATGTACATTTCCCCCCACATCCTCACCAACACTTATTGTTGCTCGTATTCTTGATAACTGCTATTCTCACTGGTGTGAGATAAAATGTTAGTTTTGATTTGCATTTCTGTAATTACTAGAAAATTTGAACGTTTTTAAAAATCTACTTGATTGTATATCTTCTGAGAAATGTTCAGTTCCTTAGCCCATTTATTGATTGGGTGATTTGTTTTATTGGTGTTGAGGTTTTTGAGTTTTTTATATATCCTGGACATGAGTACTCTCTCTGATGTGTAAGTGGTAAAGATTTTCTCCCACTCTGTAGGCTCTCTGTTCACATCACTGATTGTTTCTTTTGCTGAGAAGAAGCTTTTTAGTTTGAATCCACCTCATTTGTTGATTCTTGATTTTATTTCTTGCACTTTAGGAGGCTTGTTAAGAAAGTTGGGGCCTAATCCAACACGATGAAAATTTGCCCTATTTTTTCTTCTCTTAGGTGCAGGGTCTCTGGTCTAATTACTAGGTCCTTGATCCAGTTTGTGTTTTCTGCATGGTGAGAAATAGGGGTTTAATTTTATGCTGCTGCATATGGATTTTCAATTTTCCCAGTAACATTTGTTGAAGTGGCTATCTTTTCTCTATTGTATGTTTTTGGCACCTCTGTCTGGTATGACATAACTGTATTTATGTAAGTTTGTCTCTGTGTTGTCTAATCTTTACCATGTGTCTACATGTCTATTTTGATGCCAATACCATGCCATTTTTGTTACTGTAACTTTGTAGTATAGTTTAAGTTATGGTATTATGATGCTTCCTCCTTCACTCTTTTTGTTAAAGATTCCTTTGTCTATTCTGGGTCTCTCTTTCTTCCAAATAAATTTCCTGATTATTTTTTCTGTTTCTATGAGGAATGTCATTGGGATTTTAGTAGAAATTGCTTATCTGTACAATGCTTTGAGTAGTATAGCCATTTTGACAATATGTATTCTTTCTATCCAAGAGCATAGGAGATCTTTCCATCTACTAAGGTCTTCTTTAATTTCTTTCTTTCGTGTTCTGTAGTTTTCATTGTAGAGGCCTTTCACCCCTTTTATTAAATTAATTCCCAATTACTTTATTTAAGTTTTGAGTCTGTTTTGAATGGGGTAGTTTTTCTCATTTCTCTTTCAGGGAACTCATCACTGATGTACAGAAATGCATTTGATTTATGGGTGTTGATTTTATATCCTGCTACATTGCTGAATTCTTTTACTAATTCTAGAAGTTTTCTGGAGGAAGTTTTTGGATCCTCTAAATGTAGGATCATGTCATTAGCAAATAGTGATGATTTGAGTTCTTTTCCTATTCATATTCCTTCAGTTGCTTTCATCTGTCTAATTTTTCTGGCTAGAGTTTCAAGGACTGTGTTGAAAGAAGGTATCCCTGTCTTTTCCCAGTTTTTGGAGGGGATGGTTCCATTTATTTTTCCATTTAGAATGATGCTGGCCTTGGGTTAAGCACAGATGGCTGTTCCAATTTTGAGGTATGTTCCTACTATCCCTAGTTTTTCTAGGGTGTTGAACAAGATGAGGTGCCATATTGTTTCAGATGCTTTTTCTACATCTATTGAGATGATCATATGATTCTTGTCTTTACATCTATTGAGGTGATGTGTTACATTTATTGATTTCCATATGTTGAATCAACCTTGCATTCCTGTGATGAACCCCACTTGATCATGGTACACTATGTTTTTAATATGTTTTTGTATGTTATTTTCCAGAATTTTATTGAGAATTTTTGCATCTATGCTCTACTGTTTTCTTTCCTGGATGTGTCTTTGTCTGGTTTTGGTACTAGGGCGATGCTAGCCTCATAGAATGAGTTTGGAAGTGTTCCCTCCTTTTTTATGTCATGGAATAATTTGAGGAGTGTTGGTATTAATTCTATTCTGAAGGTCTTGTAGAACTTGGCTGAGAATCTTGTGTGGTCCTGGGCTTTTCTTGGTTGGTAGGCTTTTAATGGAATCTTCTATTTCATTGCTTGCAATTGATCTGTTTAAATTGTGTATGTCCTCATGGTTCAGTTTGACCAGATCACATGCCTCTAGAAATTTGTTAGTGTCTGAGATTTCCTATTTTACTGGAGTATAAATTGTCAAAATAGTTTCTAATTATCAACTGCATTTCAATAGTGTCTGTTATATTTCTGTTTTGATCATGAATTTTAGTAATTTGAGTTTTCTCTCTCCTTTTTGTTAGAGTGGCTAATCGTTTATCAATTTTGTCTCTTTCAAAGAACCGGCTTTTTTATTTTATTTTTTTGCTACTGAGGATTGAACTCAGGGATACTTGACCACTGAGCCACATTCCCAGCCCTATTTTGTATTTTATTTAGAGACAAGGTCTCACTGAGTTGTTTAGCACCTTGCCATTGCTGAGGCTGGCTTTGAATTCACAATTCTCCTGTCTCAGCCTCCTGAGCCACTGGGATTACAGGCATGCACCACAGTGCCCAGCTAAAAACCAGATTTTTGTTTTGTGGATTTTTTCAGTTTTTTCTTTTCTTTCAATTTTGTTAATTTTAGCCCTGATTTTAATTCTTTCCTGTATTCTACTTTTGGTGCTGATTTGTTTTTTTTTCTAGGCCTTTGAGATTTAATGTCAGATCATTTATTTTCTTTTTATTCTTTTAATAAATGAGCTTGATGCAACAAACTTTCCTTTTAACACAGCCTTCATAGTATCCCAGAGATTTTGATATGTTGTATTGGAGTTTTCATTTACCTCTAAAGATTTTTTACCTCCTCCTTGATGTCTTCTGTTATCCATGCATTATTCAATAGCATTTAGTCTTTAGGTTTTGGAGTACCTTCTATTTTTTTATCATTGATTTCTAATTTTATTCCACTATGGTCTTATAGAATGTGGGGTACTATCTCTATTATTTTGTATTTGCTGAAACTTGCTTGGTAGCATAACATGTTTTATTTTAGAGAAGAATCAATGCGCTGCTAAGAAAAATGTATTCATTCGTTGATGGGTGAAATATTCTGCATATGTCTGTTAAGCCTAAATTATTGATGGTATTATTGAGTTCTTTAGTTTCTTTGTTTAGTTTTTTTTTTTTGGAAGATCTATTCAGTGTTGAGAGAGGTGTGTTAAACTCACCCAGTATTATTGTGTTGTGATCTGTTTGTTTCTTAAAATTGAGAAGGGTTCATTTTATATACTTAGATGCTCCATTGTTTGGGGCATAGATATTTATAATTGTTATGTCTTGTTGATATATAATTCCCTTTAGCAGTATGGAATGTCCTTCTTTATCCCTTCTGATTAACTTTGGTTTGAAGTCCACTTTATCTGATATGAGGATTGAAACCCCTGCTAGTTTATGCAACCCATGTGAGTGATGTTTTTCTTCCCATCTTTTATATTCGGTCTCTGGATGTGTTTTCCTATAAGATGAGTCTCTTGAAGGCAGTATTTTGTTGCATCTTTTTAAAAAATCCAATCTGCCAGTCTGTGTCTTTTAATTGATGAGTTTAGCCATTAACATTCAGGGTTAATATTGAAATATAGTTTGTATTCCCAGTTATTTTGGTTTATTTTTTGTTTTTATTTTGACAGAGTTTCTCCTTTTATTGGCTTTTTCTTTAGTGTATTTTCTCCCTTTGCTGATTTTTATTGGTGCTTTTATTTCCTTCTCATGGAATATTTTGCCAAGAATGTTCTATAGTGCAGGCTTTCTTGTTGGAAATTTCATTAACTTTTGTTTATTTTGGAAGGCTTTTATTTCATCATCATATCTACAGCTTAATTTCACCGAATATAATATTTTTGGTTGGCATCAATTTTTTTTTTTGAAAGACCTGAGCTAAATAAATACCATGACAGGCTTCAGACCCTCCAGAAAGACTAGTAGGCCTGAGTTTAGATCTCAGGAAAAGCCACACATTGCTCAAGGCTAAAGCCACTCTTGGACCACCCTCAGAGCAGCCAATCAAAGGTTAAAAAGTACACACCTGGCATTCCTGAGGTCTAAGTCAGGGTCTAGGAGACTATAGATAGTTACTTTGTACAAACTAGCCAATCACTCACCACTGCCCAAACCCCACGTGGGCCCTTTAAACTCTTTAAACACCTGTAGTTGGTCATTTTCAAAAGGTTCTCTAAGGTCATGATTGGGTCCTGCCAAATGTAATGAACACCCCCCAGATTCTGAGTGGTCACTGTTGTCACCATAGGTGCTGTACAATTGTAACTGGTGCTTGTGTAATGATGCTGGGACACCTCCTGTCCCCTCCCCCTATAAAAACCTGCTCAGCCATTATTCGGGCCGCACCTCCCTACCTGCTGTGTCAGCGAAGGTGTGTGGTCACTTTTGGAGCTTGAAATAAAGACCCCTTTTGTGATTGCGTCGGATCGGACTCCTGGTGGTCTCGTGAGCTTGGGCATTACACTTTCAGAGCTTGGTATATGTTCCAGGATCTCCTAGTTCTGAGGGTCTGGGTTGAAAAATCTTCTGAGATCCAATATATATAATATATTATATATTCAATATATATTATATATTGTAATTATATATTATATAATTCCCCTATATATAATCTGAAACTTTTCTCTTCTGGCTTTTAAAATTTTATTCTTATTCTGTATGCTAGGCATTTTTGTTACAACGTGACTTGGTGTGGATCTCTTGTAATGTTGTATATTTGGTGTCCTGTATGTGTAGGAAGCCATTTGTGGAATGTGTGAAGACTTCAGCATCAACAGCCACGGAGGAGATAGGGCTGGCATTGCAAATGTACTCTGGCACTCTCGCAGCAATAGACCACCCAATGCACATGACCTTCTCCTTCACTCTTCTAGAAAGATCCCAGAGATCGCTATATCCCATTAGGAACTGAGTAGTCTACCTGCCCCCACCTTTATCCTATTTTGGTGAAGAATATTCTATGAAAGGCCTTTAATGTTTCCAATATAAATAAAGCAGATGTGGGCTCCTTCCTTTGTGTTAGAAACTAGGCCCATCTGGTTAGCTTGCCTGTCCTGCCCTTGCTTTTGAAACTGTTTTCTGTGTTCTGTGGTTATTTATTTATTTATTTATTTTGGCCTTTATTTCCTAGCCAGCCCATTCCATCAGAGGGAAACTCATTTCCACTGCCTTCACAGGATGTGGGTGGTACTAGCTCCTGAGACAGGGACCCTCAATGCATATAATTAAAAGTTAACTGGTAGGTGTTTGGCCTTCTCTCATAGGAAAATCATGCACATGGATTAGCATATTGTGAATTAGTATATTGAAAGAAAGGGGAGAGAGGGACTTGTTTTTTTAAAATTTTTTTAGTTGTCAATGGTCTTTATTCATTTATATGTGTTGCTGAGAATCAAACTCAGTGCCTAAAACATGCTAAGCAAGTGCTCTACCATTGAGTCACAACCTCAGCCCAAGAGGGACTTATTAATCCTGGGATGTTAAGCATAGGGAATTTTGTCTTCAGAGAAAGAAATTCATTTTGCAATGAATGCTGAAGACAAAAAAGGAATAATATAAAAGATCTCAGTATACTCAGTTCTTAGAAATGATAGGGAAATTTTGCTGTGGTTTTGCTAAGAGGAATCGCTTTATTTACATAGTTGGGGAAAACTTGACAGGAAGCTGCATTGCAGGCTGTGTCTCAGCTGACCTTCCCAGAAGTGCAATAAAAACATAGAAAAAAAATTGGACTGCAATCGAGATGTGTTTATATTTGGACCAAGACATTGGTCTGTGGTCCTTGTGCTACTTAATTATTGGCCTTGGAGATACAGTTAAATATTTTAGACCTAATAAGTAGGCTTGCTTAACTCTGAGGACTTCTCTGTCTGCATGTAACCGAACACACCAAAGACAGGGAGAAAAGTTAAGGGTGGAATAAAATTATGCCCCATCTGTAACTCCTGAAAATCAGAGACAGCCTTAGGGCAGAATCAAAGCATGCTTCATTCATAGCAAGCCAGAGGCAGAAAAATAGCCTTCAGGCAAAGCCAGAGTGCAATTTGTTGTTTACAGGGTGCAAAAGGCAGGGAAACAGTGCAGATAAAATTTTCATGGAGAGATGCAGGAAGATGGGGGAAGGCCCTCACTGGGGGACTCAGAAGAGGATTCTCAGTCAGAGGCAGAGCTTGAGTTGGAAGCAGCCCTCTGCAATTTGCATTTAAATGGTCCTTCTCCAGGGATCCATCCACCCTCTCCCTCAGGGAAGGCCAAGGCTCTAACCCTCAATCCTGGCCACCACAAGCCTTCCCTCACTCCAACATGGACTCTGAATCACATTATAGGAGGGAGAGGATATCTCAGGATTTGAATTATTCCCAATTTTTTAGCGGATAGATGGGCAAAACCAACATGTACAAGTTCATACTGCCATTTCTTTTAAAACATTAAAAGAATTAAAATGTAGCCAGGTGTGGTGGTGCACGCCTGTAATCCCAGCACTTTGGGAGGCTGAGACAGAGGAATTGCGAGTTCAAAGCCAGTCTTAGCAATGGCAAGGCACTAAGCAACTCAGTGAGACCCTGTCTCTAAATAAAACACATAATAGGGCCGGGGATGTGGCTCAGTGATCGAGTACTCCTGAGTTCATCCCCGGCACCAAAAAAAAAAAAAAATTTGCTTGCTCCACGTAGGGACTGAACTCACCTTTTATTCAAAGCCTGATAGAAGCAATATGTAATGAAGCTCTGCTGCCTCATGACTGGGTGTCGCTAGCTAAAGCATGCCTTTCAAGAGGTGATTATTTGTTGTGATCTAATTGGATGGATTTCTACCCCAATCAGCCAGAAACTAATAGAGGCTATGGAATTAATATTACAATATACATGTTGACTGGGACAGGACAATTTACTAATTTAGAATAAATTAGTAATAAAAAATAATTAATTATAAAAATAAATAATTTAGTAATAAATTAGGTAAGTTATGATTTACAAGCTTATAATTAGATTAGTGCATATGCAAGAAGGCATGGAGAGAATTACCTACCAAAGGAGAAAAGATTCTAGATTTCTGTCAAATTTAGCAAGAGCCAGAGAATTTTTCAGACTTTCTGGCACATTTATAACAAGCTGAAAACCATGTGATAGGAGACCCAGATGTCTCTGAACTATTAGTCAAACAGGTGGTTTTTAAATGTGCAAACAAATTTTGCCAGGAAGTAATTTGACCACATCTTTAAAAAGAATCAATTTCAGATTATATCTGATTTTACACAGACATAAGACAGATATATTCTCAAGGTTTAGCCAATGCTACCACATTAAAACAGGTCTTGTAAACTCCATCACAGGGGAGCAATTAACAGAAGCTGTGTTTTAATTGTAGAAAATCAGGGCGCTGACAAGAGACTGCAGACAGAGACGTGGGAGTGGCCGCCACGAGGCACAGAATGCTGTTCCAACGTGTCCTAAATGGGCTGCCTCCACTTACACAGCAGGGAAACGAGGTGGGGCCAGCTCCAGCCCCATCACAAAGTAGAGGTGTCAGTTTGCTCCAGAGCAAGTTACTGGCTCCGGGTCATCGGCATTCACTCTAGCCCAGCCTCCTCAGGCAGGCTCAATCTCAGAATACCTCCGGGATATTTTTGGCTCAGGAACCAGGAGCTTAGAGCTCCATCCCACCTCAGAATTTATACCGACTCCAGACATAGGTCCACAAATAATTCTAACAGGAATTTACATACCACTGCTGCTAGATAGGTTTAGTATTGGGAAGAAGCAATGTAACTCAAAAGGGAATCCAGGTATTACTGGGTGTTCTTGATGTAAATTTTAATGGGGAAAATAAGATTATAGTTCCAACAAATTCCACTATTAGGCTTTCTCCACAAGATACAATTGCACAAGTGATTTTCTTGCCTTGTTATTCAGCAGGGAAAGATTTAGCAGATGGATTCTGCAAAACTCAGATGTCTGGGTCCCCAGACAGAGCATACTGGGCTCAGCTAGTTAAGCAAGATTGCCCTCTATTGGATCTTAAAATTAACTATAAAAATTTTAAAGGCATATTTGATACTGGAGCAGATGCCTTCATCATCTCTGCTAGATTTTGGCTGCAAGACTGGCCTCTGCATACTGCACCTGCCAGTCTGGAAGGAATTGGACAAATCTCTCAGCCAGTTCAAAGTGCTCAGTACCTCTGGTGGGAAGATAAAGATGGAAAAACAGGACTTTTTAAGCCATACATTCTTGATACTTTACCAGTAAATTTATGGGGATGAGATATTTTGAGTTCCTAGGAGTATTATTAATAACTTCTAATTCCATGGTGTCAACTCAAGTGCTTAATCAAGGATATATTTCCACAAAAGTATTGAAAGGAAATCAACAAGAAGGGTATTTACCTATGACTCAGTCTTCTCAATGAAGGCAGTTTAAATTATCTAATTCATTTGATCAAAATTTTTAATGGGTGCATTGGTTTCTTCCCTAGCCCAGAAAATAGCAGAGAAAATTAATTGGCTGTCTGATGATTCCTGTCTGGGTTGACCAATGGCCACTTACAAAGGAAAAACTCCAAGTAACCAATATTCTAGTCCAAGAACAGCTTCAAGCTGGTCATATCAAGCCTACTCTTAGGACTTGCAATGCTCCAATTTTTGTGGTAAAAAAAAAATCTGGCAAATGGAGATTGTAAGATCTCAGAGCTATTAAGATGAAACCAATGGGAGCCTTACAGTCTGGGGTTCCCTCTCATACAGCTAACCCTCTTGATTATCAGTTAATAGTAATAGATTTAAAAGACTGTTTTTTACTATATCATTGCATCCAGATGATTGTAAGAGATTTGCTTTTAGCATCCCAGCTATAAATTTTAAAGAGCCAGTTAAAAGATTTTGCTGGAAGATGTTACTCCAAGAAATGACAAATAGTCCAACATTATTTCAAAATGTTGTAGCACATGCTGTACAATACAACAATTCCCTAATGTTTATATAATCCTTTGCATGGGTGATATTCTTTTGGCTCATGCTATTTCAGATGTAGTTTTGAAAAGTTTTGCTCACTTAGCAACTTTACTTGCTGCAGTGGGTTTATGCAAGCACTTGTATACAAAAGCCTTCTCCTTTTCAATATTTAGACAATTTAATTGAAGGATACAGGTTTTGTTCACAAAATCTACAAATAAGAGTTGATTGTTTACATACTCTTAATGACTTTCAAAAGTTATCAGGAAATATTAATTGACTGTGACCAAGTTTAAAACTAACCACTGCGGATTTGAGTCCTTTATTTCAAATTTTACAGGGAGATCCTTCTCCAACTTCTCCTTGTCAACTTATGGCAGAAGCAAGGACTGCCTTGATAAGTTGAGTCTGCCAGTAAGACTGCCCAGCTCACTAGAATTAATCCACAAGAGCCTATGTATTTATTAACATTTCCCACTTTTCATACCCCCATAGGAGAAATATAGCAGTCATTGGAAATTATCAAATGGCCTTACCTTGCTCACTTTCCTCAAAATTTGTTGACTCCGTAAAGGAAAAACATGAGTTTTACAATTGGTTGGGTGAGAGCCTAATATTATTTTTACCCCTTTTTCTTTTTTTTTGTTTTTTTTTTTTTTAAAATATTTTTTAGTTATACATGGACACAATGTCTTTATTTTGTTTATTTATTTTTTTATGTGGTGCTGAGAATAGAACCCAGTGCCTCACACATGCAAGGCAAGTGTTCTGCCACTGAGCCACAACCTCAGCCCCTACCCCTTTTTCTACTTAACAGCATAATTGGCTTTGGAAATCTTCCAGTACTTGGCAAATAGCTTTTGCTAATTTTCCTGGTCAAATAGAAAGCCACCATCCTTGTGATAAGGTTATTCAATTGGAAGCACATCATCACAAGAGTTATTTCTCACTGAGAACAATGTAAGTTTCTAAAATTTGAACCTGCTTGCATAAACTGCTTCAGTTCTGCACTTCCAAAACATTAAAATGCTCAGTAAGCATATTCAAAGCACACTTTGGGCATGAAATACAAAGTGTGCCAGAAAGAAACTCCTTGTATCTAGGATCACCACCATTGAGGACGACAGTGGACAAGATGAGAAGATCAGTTCTCCAAAATCTCAATGAAATCCATGTGTGAAACTTTTTCAGAACATACACTTGAAGTGCAGGTGTCCACATGAATGAACTGTTTGTTACCAATGGCTTGGATGCTTCAATGTGAAATCGTGCCTGTCACCTCTGAGACGTGATTCTGCTTCATTCTAGTTCAACCAGGAAAAAATCCTAATGCGCTCACTGACAAAAAATTTAGTCCTGCAAGATGAAACTGCATGCAGAAAATGCTTCATTTCTCCACTACATACCTGTTTGTAGCAAGCACATTGAGAGTACAATTCTAGCCCAATATAAAATGTGTGCCTGAACCTCACATCACCAAATTTGGGGAGGCAAGTTGAATACTGAGATCAATTCTCAAAAGTTTCATTGAAATCCATAACTCACACTTTTCCAGAAAACTCCTTGAAATGCAGGGCCCCACATGCAACAAACTGTGGTTTACAGATAGCAAAGATGCTTCAAAGTGAAACCGTGTCGGCCAGTTTTTAGAAGTGGTTCTGCCACAGTCCACTTCAACCAGGTACAAGCCCCAAGTTGCTCACCTAGAAGACACTTGCTCCTGCAACTTGAAACTGCTTACAGGAACCACTTCAATTCTCCACCTACAAGCTCTTCTCAGCGAGCACTTTCAGAGCACAGTTCTGGCCCAATATAAAAACTGTGCGAGCAAGAGAGTCCTTGTAAATATGATCACCATCTTTGAGATGTAACATAGGTATTCTAAAAAAAATGAATTCACAAAGTTTCCCTGAAATCCATGGTTCTCACTTATCCCAAAAACTCACTTGAGTTTCAGGTACCTTCATGCATCAAACCTGCATTCACCAATGGCACAGATGATTCAGTGTGAAAGCATGCCTGTCACCTTGGAGAAGTGGTTCTTCTTTATTCTGTTTCAATGAGGAAAAGACACCAATGTGCTCACTTAGAACAAAGGAAGTCCTTGTTGATTGAAACTGCTTGCAGAAAGTGCTGCCTTTATTCACTCACTACCAAGCTGTTCTCACCAAGCACATTCAGAGTACAATTCTGGCCCAATACAAAAACTGCTAGCAAGACAGCCCTTGTATCTTGGATCACCAAATTGGAAGAGACATAGTGGAATGCTGAAAAGATCAACTCCTCAAAATTTATTCAATCACATTCCTCAAATTTTTTTCAGAAAACTCATTGAAATACAGGGATCCACATGCAAAAAACAGTGGTTTAGAGATGGCACAGATGCCTCCATGGGAAACCATGAATGCCAGTTATTACAAGTGGTTCTGCCATGCTCAAGTTCAACCAGGGACAGCCCCAAAGTGCTCACAGAACACACTTTTTTCCTGCTAGTTAAAGCTGCTTCCTTGAAGTGCTTCAGTTCTGAACTTCCAAGCTCTTTTCAGCAAGCCTATTCACAGCACAGTTCTGCCTCAATATAGAAAGTGTCCTAACAAGAGGTCTATGTACCTACCATCACTTTCATAAGGTAGCTGCCCATCTTCTGTGCAGAGGCATGTTTCCCATTGGACCTTATGCTGTGGTGGAGATGTCTAGGATCTCAGTTTTACACAGGACCTTCTGGCTTGGACTTACTGGCAATCCCTGTGCAGCACTCATCCATGAACATATGCTACAGAATTCTACAGACCAGTCCAGGTAATAGCAGGCATACATTCATTTTTTTTTTTATATCTTTATTTTTATGTGGTGCTGAGGATCGAACCCAGTGCCTCACGCATGCAAGGCAAGCGCCCTACCACTGAGCCACAACCCCAGCCCCATACATTCATTTTTGATGGTCTACACATTCCTAGTTGTGTGGAATTCATATCATTAGATGTAGAAATTTTTTTAAAAAGACATGTATGCTATATATCATTTGTAACTTGAAATATCAAAATCTGAACTATTCCAAAATTAAAACAATGCATCCCCATTGTGATGCCACAAGTAGAAAATTCCACACCTGACTTCAGAGGATGACTCACAGTCCAAACCCAGGTGCACTGAATATATTGCATAAAATTACCTTCCTCTTATGTGCAAAGTTTTGTGAAGTACACATGCATGTCTTGTTCACACTTGGGTTTCAACCCCAAGATATCATATGGAATTGAAAATATTCCAAAGTGGGAGAAATCTGAAACACTTCTCCAAAGTATTTCAGCATAGACCAACTCAAACTTTCAATCTCTAAGTGTGTGTGCTCTCGTGTATGTGTGTGTGTCTTTGCATGTGTTTGTGTCATGATATTTAGTATTTCAATGCTCCTATTGGAAAATTGACTCAGATAATGCAGCTGCCATTCTCCTAAAGTCAAATTTTTTTTTTTTTTGTGATCCAATGAAATATTTTTTTTCCTTATGGATTTTATGTTTCCTCTAGGAATTGCTGCTACAAGTAATATACTCACATCATCAAATAGATCAGATAACAGAAAAATTATATTTTAAAAACTATTTAAACAACAAGTATATAGTGATGAATGTGTTACTAAAGGGAATAAATAATGAAGAGCTAGTGTCAAATTGTGGATTGGAAACTTTAAAATGCAAAAGGAAATGTTGAAGGAAATAAATGTTAACAATCATAAGATGGTTCAGCACTGTCCAGCCAGGCATCTGCAGAAGAATCTGCAAAGGTTTCTGGGGTGAACTGGAGCCTCCTTTGTGACATAAGGAGGAGGTCTGGGCTGGATCCACTCATCACTCTTATTTGGAAGGGTCCTCTTTCTTAGAACAAAGTTATATGTGATGCGAGGATTCATTGCGTAGAAAATATTTGCATTGGGAGGCATCTTTAGCTCTGGAAAGAGAGGAGTATAGAGCTGGAAGGTGTCACTCAAGAGGTGTACCACAGGACACTCCTAATCTGAGAGCCTCTGCCAGGAAAGCTGGAGTCACATACCTGACTGCTCTCCAATTCAGCCCAAATAACACCAAGACATCCTCAATAGTCTTCCCTGAGGAAAACCTATGCAGAAGACTTCAACAGGCCTAATGTCTGCTGCTTTCAAAGGCTTTGGAACATCTCAGTTCCTCTTGGATCTGCCAAAGGATACTGCTGGGGTTGCATCTGGAATCTTTTGCAAAAGGCTTGTGTGCTGCAGATTTGTTCTCCAGTTAGCAATGTTCACAGGTGGGTTGTGGGGAAACCACTCAATGGTGAGTACTCTGATGTTATCATGAAATACTCATTCAAGATGAATGCACTACTGGGAGGTGCTAGGACCAGGAAGAAGGTTGTGTATGGTTGGAGGAAGACCTGAACAGGGCTGTGCTCTTGGCAACTGTATTTTGGCCCTATGGGCTCCTCAAATCCTCATTCTCCAAGTAGTGTTCCTCCTCCCTCTGTCTTTCTCTCCCTCTTTCCCTCAGCCTCCTTCTCTTTCTCCCATTCTCTGCCTGTTTGGTAAGAGCTGAGCAGCTCTGTGATGCTGCACACTCTGACTTTATGCACAACCTCAGTGCAGAACCAAATGAAGAGCTATGAAACTTGGAGCCAAAACATAGAATTCTTCCTCTAAGGTGTTTTCCTCAAGTATTGTCCCAGTGAGGAAAGGCTGACCAACACAGACACCATGTTAGCCAAGCTTCTGCCATTGTTGGCCCCTGCCTCCATGTGGACCACACTTCCTAGAATGAAAGGCACATGCCAAATGCCGCCCTACTGAGAACAATGCTTGCAGACACCAGGAAAGGGACTGCTGCTCTCCAACATTTTGCAATGGTGCAGGGATGCCACCACCCACAGTGGGTTTCAGGCACCCAGATACTCCTTCCTCTGAGTACCTGATTCTACAGCCCTCCTTGGGTCTACAGCCTGTTCACCATCCATTCTGGGTTGGATGTGTGTATCTCTATATCAGTTTCTTAGACTATCAAGGCCTTAGCCTTCCTAATTCATAAGACTCTCCTAACCTAACATACTTATTAAGATTTGAGAGAATTTCTCTTAAAACACATAAAGATGCTGGTTTTCGATATGGACAGACTGGGATCATAGCTGCTGTGGGTGTTTGGCTCACAAAAGAGAGAAAAGCAATGGCGTTATTAACATCACCTTTGTGGCAGCTGTACTTAGGAAGCCCTCATCTGACTTTGGTTAGGGATAATAACCTGGCTATTGCCATCACTTCTGGGCAAGAGGACTCAAGTACAAAGATGAGAGAATTTGTTTAAAGACAGACTATCTAGGCTGGCTCCCAGCCTGTACTTTCCTTCAGAGTCAGTCCTGTTTTTCCTGCTAGAACACTGACAATGCTCTGCACAGGCAGTGGCTCTCTTGTCATACATAAGGCTTTCAATAGCACTGCTTCAGTCCACAACAGTGTCCATTCCATCTTTAGCCAATGTATTTCCATCTTCCTCTGAAACCACTTATACTGAGAGCCAGGGGACCATACCTCCCTGGAAGGAGGTTTTCCTCTTTGCTTCTTTCTGACATCAGCATTGAATGCCTGTTCATGTCCAGGGGAGGACCCCTTGGGTGGGGGGTGCACTGGCCATCAGGGCATATATTAGAACTTAGAGACTTGTAGGCCAGTGTTAGTGCAGTGTTCTTTGTGCATGAGCCCCAGCACACCTGTTTGAGTGTTCTTCTGGGTCAGAGACTACTCTTTGGTGGTACAAATTGACCAGAGTCCACTTCCTGACCATTTCTCTCCACCATCTAATTCTCCCACTTTGTTGCTTGGAGATGATTTGCCCCAGCTTATACTCTTCGGATTCTCCTCATTTAGAGAGTAGAGCTGAAAGGCCCTGCTTATGACCACAGGAGCCCTGTCATTGAAGGTCACCTGGAGAAGCATGGGAGACAGGCCTTCAGGAAATGGGGCTTGGAGTGAGTACCCAAGGACAGTGGTCAGGGACATTCTGGAGTTACCTCAGCTCTATATACAAGGGCAACATCTCGTTACCCTACTACCTGATGTTGGCCTCCTGGTAATTGCATGGGGTCTTCTGATGGGCTATGAGCCCAATCCTTGTACACAGCCTGTTTGTACCTGCCATTGCCCTTTGTGGAGCCACATTCCACTCAGGGTAAAAGGACCACACAGCCTGTACACAGACACACTCTTGTCCCACCAAGATGGGAGAAATGGGCCAGTGGCCTCCTATATCACAGGTCTTCTCTGGGATGTAGGTTGCATTTGGGGTGGCCCAGGCAGAAAGCCTATAGGCTTTGGTCCTGATTGCCAGGGTAAAAACAGACTCAGGAACAAGACCATGCATGGGAGTGCTGCATGATGGCCATGAGAGCACCTGGCCTCCAGAGGCTCAATGTTGGCTGGGGTGGAGTAGGGCACCTCATTCAGCAAGGGTGGTCATTGAGAAGGGCTCCTGTACTGCAGGTCACCTGGAGATTTAGTGTGCTCACTCCACATCCACACTGATTCTGCAGAGAAACCCTCTCAGCTCCTTGTTCAAGGAACATGCAGAATCTTCCACTGCTGTCCTCCCTGTGCATGAGCATTCTCCATCCCATACAGTGGAACCTCAGCCTACATACTGTCCTGTTCTGCTTTCCCACCAACACCTGCCTCTGCACTTCTCCCCTGCACATGGCCACCCAACACACAGACTCCCTCAGACATGGGGGTGGACATGCTGGTGCTCTCCCTCATCTCAGGTCAAGGCCATAACACTGACCTCTTCTTTATTCCCATCTATCCTTTCTGGCCATCCAGAAGCTCCAATTCATGAGAGCATCAGTAGTCCATGGTAGTGGATTAGTGCTTGCTCCCTGCCCTGGGGTAAGCACCAAGGGACACCCCTGCTGCCAGGCTTACCAGGACAGTCTTAGTGTTCTTTGTGCTCTGCTTCTCTAACAAGACATGAATCAAGCAGATGTCTCCCACTTGCCTGTTGTACAGTGGCATTGAGTACTTGGGAGTTGGTTTCCAGAACTGTGGGGGATAGAACATCAGCAAACCCAGAACCTGAAAGCCACCCAGCCTGTCAGTTTGCTCTGTCAGCATTGCAGAACTTATGTCCAGGTGATGAGACTTCTTGTCTGCTTGTGTGGATGAGGATGGCACCAGGAGTAAAGGGTGAATAAGGTGGGTGCTTACCTCCTTTCCCTTGACCTGGGCCCACTTGTTGCTAGGTTGTTTTCTAAGTATGAAATTATATTTCATTTGAGGATCCATGGAGAAATAGATGTTTGCACAGTTAGGGACTTTTAGTTCTGCAAAGACAGACATAGAGGATTGTAGATGACACTCAAGGATTATACCACAAGGCACCCCTAAAAACTGACAGTTTATGCCAGGTTAGCCCTGTGCCACAGACATGACAGCCCTCCAATCCACGTACAGTTCCACCAGAGACTTCTTCAATGATTCTTCCTGAAAGAAAGATTATGCACAGAATCTAAACCAAACTAACATCTTTCAATGAAAACAGCACCTTGGACCCCAGAATTTCTCAGTTCAGGTTGGACCTGCCAAAGAAACACTGCTAGCATTTGCATCCAGATTGCCTCCCAAAGGCTCATGTGCTGAAGCTCATGTGCTGAGACACACAGTTCCTTTCCTGATAGTTTTGGTTTCTAGCTGGTGGGGACCACGGATGGAGAAAGATGGGGGCAGGGCCAACAGCACTTTCTTACTTTGCATTGAGGGGAGGAAACACCATAGCCAAGATGAGGGCTTATAGGAGCTGATATCCTTCAAGTCAGCATCTGGACACATCTGGCCTTCAGGCTGGAACACTTTCTTGGAGAGGATCCAAGCATTGGCCTACTGTGGAAGGAATCCAAAGTAAGAACTTACTTCAAAGGACATCAAAGCAGCACTGGGCTTTAGGAGGTAGGGAGTCAACCGAATTGTCTAGACCACGTTTAGAGACCAGAGGGTGGGTGCAAGGCAAAAGACTGCAGAGTCACATGGAGAACACAGACAGCGTCGGTTATCTCAGAGAATGTTGAATCCAGGGGTGACTAGGTCCTCTCACTCTCAATCAGGGAAGCTGCCATGACAGGAATTAGGACAAGGGGTGCCAGGAACCCTCAGTGGGGAGAGAGCTGAAGGAAGTCAAGTGTACTGAATAGAATAGTGGCCCCTGAAAATTCTTGTCCACCAAAAAGTGGGTGTGACCTTGTTTGGAAACAGTCTTTGCACAGAAACCAAGCTAAGAAGAGGTCATGTGATGAAACACAGCATAAACTGGCCCCAAATCCAATAGCTACTCCTGTAGGAAAAGAGGAATTTGGACACAGAGACCAGGGAGACTTGGTGAAACACGCGGTGAGGTTTGAGGCAGAGACTGCATGCCCCAGAAAGGAACCACAGATTGTGGGCAGTGCAGGAGAGTGGGCAAGGCCTGGGATAGTTGGGACAGACACTCCCCAAGAACCCTGTGAGGGATTGTGCCCCTGGGATAACCTGCACCTGCTGTGTTGAGCCTCTGGAGGTGGAGTGAAGGCCCTTTCTCTGCTACAGGCCACCCAGTTTGCAGGGTTTGGTTGCAGCAGCCACAGACCCACCTGCAGGTCTGAGCATGTTGGCCGTGCACGTCAGATCTGGGCCACAGGCACACTCTGGTGACTGCAGTCTCAGCCATGAGGCAAGACAAGTGCCAAGTCAGGCCTGGTGGGCAAAGGGCTAGGCACACACTGTTGGGGCTGGTGCCTGGGGCTGGAGCAGTTGTGACCCTAGTTCCCTGCCTGCCTACATAGGCCATGTGGGACGGTAGCGGGACCTAGAGCATGGATCTGCCCTACTCAGTGTATGCAGGCATGCACCACTGCGGCACCCTCGTGCCATGCCTAGTGAGACCCCAGTGCCCCCTCTTCCCTTCCCAGTGTTCTTCCCTTCCTCCTGTTCCACGACCTCCCCCAAGGTCTCTGGAAATATCTAGTCAGTGAGATGGCATCATCCCTGGGGAATGTAGGGGGAGCCTGTGATCCTAGGACAGTGTGGTCCCGCACACTCTGAGGAAATGGGCCACCTGGAGGCTGGAACTGGGGGTTGTCCAGGCTGAATGGCAGTGGGGAACTTCTGGCACTTCATTACAAAAGTTAAAAAAAAATATTTTTTTGGTGTTTGATAAGAGTGGATTTGCAAATACTCATCTCCCCAATATTTTAATTATTTCTTCAACATAGGAAATTTTACCAGGATAAAGTTAATTTTGTATTATACAAAGTTGATTGAAATAACGTTTGTATAAATAATCAATTACCATACCTTCAATTTTTGTTCTCCTTTCCTGTCAGGAACCGCTTGGATACAAGAGAATAGAGAATGGAAATGCCTAAAATAACAACAAGCTCCCTTTCAAGCTCAGCATTCAGTGCTGGACACGGTAAGACCAGTCCACTTTGATATCTGCTGCAAAGAGGTTGCCAGACAGAATCCTCTGATTGATCAGTGACTGAGCCACAGGAACTGGCTAGAAAAGCCTTCACATCCTCAATACATTCTTCACTTCACTTGAGAATGACTGATAATCCATTTCTCATTACCTTGCTCTCCAGCAAACTATTCTTCAGCAAATTCAAAGGAGCAACTCATATGAGCCACAGAAATGGATGTTAGTTTCAGATGCTTAGTGTAAAAAATACAACTGTTATTTCTTGTTTTTGCTATTTCAAGTGAAATATCTCCTACATTACCTCCACAAATCAAAAGGAATATTTGTGACACTCCAAATTAGAAGAGAATATACACTTGCCAAGGACATAGTGCCAGGGATTTTGACACTCCAAATGTAGTGTGTGTGTTTAGGAGGCAGTCATAGTTTAAACTGAGATAGTCCCGTGAAATAAATAGGAAGATCTATGCTCTAGCCTTACCACGCAACTGATGTGACCTTCAACAAGTGATTCAGTGTTAGCAACCATCATCACTAAGATCTAAGACAATGAATGAAGGGCCTCAGGTGTCAAGTTACAAAATGTGTGAGAAGCATGGGTGAGGATGGTGGGAGAATTTCCCACTCTAACACAATTAGGGAGGGCTGTGCCTGCCCAGAGGCTGCTCAGGGGCCTGGGATCCTGCCACAGAGTGGGATTCCAAACCTCAGATTCACTGAGCCCAGGCCAGAAGAGCAGGTATAGTCCAGGGACCCTGGAGAGGCCCAGTGGCAATGAAGGTCAAGAGTAACAAGCTATCTGCCCACTCTTAATCCCCTACTCTAAGCAGGGCTGGATGAGGACACCAGAGACCGTCCACAGCAATATGCCTTTACAAGAAAACTCAGTGACTGCAGGCTGCCTCCGGCTCACTGAATCAGGGTGATGTTTGCATAAAAGCAAGAGCACTTCCTGCCATTTGAGCAGCAGCTCATGTGCTAAGAGCAGAATAGCCGGGTTGACTAATGCACTGAGAAAAAAAATAGAGGGTTCATATCAAACCCATTTTTAGTTCTTCTACATCATCAGGGGCTCTGATTCAATTCAGTAAAAAAAGGTGTCTGAAATGGTTTCTAAACATGGTGGGGACTCACCTCTGCGTGGAACTCCTCAGGAAAATAGTGATAAAATCTCATGAAGCAACTCTTTTCTCTTCTAGCCCATTTGCAATGCAAGGAACCTGCATTATACCAGAAGCTCAGGTCTTTCTTCTCATGTCTTCTTGAAATGAATCATGAATGCTTCTTTTGGAGTAAAGCACATGCCTGGATTCCCAGCTACACAGAAGGGTTTGAAGGCACTGTATTCCTTGAAACCATAGGGAAAAAAACAGTCACTGGAGAGGCATATAGATTAAGTACATCATCAGTGATCTGTCCTCCCTGGACCTTCCACATGACCATCTTCCACATTCATGGAACAATGCTTTGCCATTCTCAAAGAGCAGAAAATCAGGATGGTGGTAACCAGGAAGTCAATAAAGAACGTGAGGAGAGCAAGAAGTATTACAGAAGATGGCACACCAAGGCTCTTCAGCACAGCTGCTAGAAAACAAGAGGTTAACTTCACGATTGATGTCCTGCCACCTACCAAGTACAATATGAGTGTCAAGCATAAAATGGAGACATATAAGTACAGGGAACACCCATCATTCACTCACAGAAGTGGGAAACATCTGCACTGGAACAAGTAAGTATCTTATCCTTATTCATAAAAATAATCAGGAAATAGCCAGGCGTGGTGGCTCAAGCCTGTCATCCCAGCACTTTGGGAGGCTGAGACAGGAGAATCGCGAGTTCAAAGCCAGCCTCAGCAATGGCGAGGCACTAAGCAACTCAGTGAGACCCTGTCTCTACATAAAACACAAAATAGGGCTGGGGATGTGGCTCAGTGGTTGAGTGTCCCTGAGTTCAATCTCCAGTACCCGAAAAATAATAATAATAATAATCAGGAAATAAAGAATAAAATGGATGGAAGACTTCTCATTTCACTATTACATATCTGCTGGAATTCCCTCTAAATAATACCTCCCTCAAAAGTGTGTCAGAGATGTGTCAACTTTTCAATGGATGACATTTTAAAAACTATGTTTTTACTTAATATGTTTATATACGCTCTACTCCTTCCTAATGCTCTTTTGGAAAGGAGCACATAGAATTGAATCTTTTAAAATCTAACATTTGCTTGTAAATGCTTCTTGCTATGCCAGGCACAGCTAAGTGAAAGGTGGGACTTTTGATCCTCAGAGGATGAAATGCTGTAGGACAGGAGTCCTCGTTTTGTACACAGCAAGTGGTGACTATGACAGCCAGGGAGGCAGCAGGAGTAAGCAAGCTGACTGGACAGAACCTCAGGGGATGCTGAGGGATATGCCAAACTGAAGAACAGGTTCCAGCTAACCACTGATCTGTGGGCTGCCCAGGAGCCCAGGCCTGTTTTTAAAAAAGTGCCAAAATGCACCATTAATATAAAAATATCTAAAAGTTAAAAGTGGGTAATTTAAATGGCATCTAAGTATACATCTGATTAAATGGCCTGCCAATTTTGAATTTCATTCAAACAAAATAAAACATGATAGTATAAAGATAAAATCTCTTGTCTTCTCCAGGATGCCTACAAGTATGTTTCATTTGGCTCACATACAAATATCTTTAAGTAGAATTTCTGATTTCTGAATGAACCAATTAAATATTGTACTGCACAGATCACAAGGTTTGCTTTATAGAATATTCTGTTACTCTTAAAGCCTCTCATATAAAATGTCTCAGGACATATGAGGGGAACGACCCAGAGGATGAGAAAATGGCAGGAACCATTCTCAACTGTGCACACGTAGCCTGAAGGTTAGGAACAAGGAACAGATGCATTGCTGCTTCAAGACTGCACTCAGGTTGCAGGTGTACCAGGATAGCTGTCCCCACAGTGATGGCTCCATGCCACTAAACATGCCTAGCTTTCCTCAGAAACCTAACACACATCTGATGACCTCAGATGGATGGCACCTAAATGTCACCTAAAATAATCAGCAACCTATTTAATCCATTGATTCATACATACCCCAACTTTACCACAAAAACCAATTCACAGAAAATTAGAAACAGATGATCATTTGCTTTGACACCTTTACTTCCATTTCATTACCCAAAGATAATCAATTCTACACTTCAAGTGACAGATTTATTACAGAATGTCTGTGATCCTGAGGATATATTTTAGCTCAGCCCATGTTATTGCTTCATTATTTCATTATTTTCTAAATAATAAAATATGACTTCAGGTTTTGAATATATCATCCAATAGTTTTCTTTCCCAAACAGTAGCCCCATTTCTGTGCTCACTTCCTGTTTAGGAATTTTACTAATTTTTTGAAAGTTCTAAGGAACCTGTTAGTGCTTGTAATGGACAAACAATCCAACATACTCCAGAGAATGCAGTGTGGTTAAAAAAAAAAGTCAAGTAGGGGAATGAGCAGTGGGATCCAGAAGAAGCTCATTTCCACAGGGGAACATCCCCCAATGAAGAGCATTGGAATAGATACTAAGAAAAATACCAGTGAAAACACAGTGCTATCACTTTCTATCTACTCAACATGCAAGAGTTAGAAAGCTAGATAACAGAATGCTGAACATATGTAGATAGGTTGAGCTATTCAGAAGAGCCACCTGGCAGTGCTTAGGCAAAGAAGGAAACATACATTCTTTGACCCAGAAACTCCACCTGTGGGCACATCCCCTACATAATGCTTAAGCAGTTTCACAAGGGCACATGCACAGGGATACTTTCCCTCATGTTCCCTGCAGCCTCATCTGTGCTGACTGGGACTTGAGGGCTATCTGAGTGCCCACTGCCGGGAAAGTCAAAAGCTAAAAATGTAGTGGATGCAAATTGGATATATTAAAAGCAATCAATTAAAAACAACAGATTGAAACATGACAGTAGAATCCTTGAATTCAAGCTCTTGCTAGCCTACTTACCAACAATAATGCTTGCTCATGACACTAGGATACTTAAAAGGCAAAAAAAAAAGGAGAAAATATGTTGTCATTATTAATTTTCTTAAATGTAAACAAGGAAATGGTAATATTTGCCCATCCAAGATCTGTTATGCATTTAAAAAGATTTTTTTAGTTGTCAATTGTCTTTATTTTATTTTATTTATTTTTATGTGGTGCTGAGAATCGAACCTAGTGCCCCACACATGCTAGGCCAAGTGCTCTTATTACTGAGCCACATCTCCAGCCCCTGTTATGCATTTTAATGAGATTTTTGTGGGCATGTTTGTAAATGATTATCAACTCAGGTACTTTTTGTGACTCAACAAATGCAAAGATCTATGAATAATTACAGTCTCCATATATGAATTCACCATCAAAACCCTTGAGAGTCAACAGGTACTTCACAAAATAGTGACATGGGTGGTTAGCACCTATATAGGCCTGGTGAGTCAGAATCTGTAGTTGTGTAAATTCCCAGGGGATCTGAATAAACATCATATTTCAGATTCCACATCAAAGAATGCTTTGATGGGGACTTGCAGGTTACTACCAGTTTCTTCTTCTAGGATTAGATGTGACAGACCAAGGATATTAGTGAAGAAAGTCTGCATGTTAAAATTAGAATAAGAACACTATTTGCAGTTCATGTCCACCTACCCTGTGCATCAAAGCAGCGTCAGAGAGGACATGTGATTAGGAATGCATACAACCCACTATATGATGAGTGCCAAGAAGAAGCTTTATTACAAGAGGCAACCTAAACATTGACTCCCTAAAACCTTTCAAAATATTGTGATCACATTCTAGAACATCCCTTCACCATAGTTCACACATGGCTCACAGTTCAGTACTCACTGTGATTCTTATTCCATGAGCCCAGTGAAATTCGGCACATTTAATATTCACAGTTTAGAGCAGAAGCCCACCACAGACACGGTGGTCAGGCTAAGCCTTTCTCCTTCCCTCTCCTCAGGGGACTCCCACAACCACAGAGGTGTCACAGGGTTGTGATGAGCAATTAGTGGCTATGCTGGAACTGACCTTCTCACACCCCAACACCAAATCAAGCTGGGCCCAGTCACTAGCCACGGGTGCCTCATGAGACACATGACAATCTTGCTGTGCTTCCTGCTACCACATGACACAAATATTGCCATGATCTGGGGACACATCTATCAAAGTCAGAAACACATTGCAACCTTCTATGGGTCTATGAGATCTCCCCTTAGATGTCTAGCTGACCTAGACGCCCTGGACAGAGCAGGACTTCTGGGTAGAGCACTGGACACAATCCAATAGTGAAACATTGGCCAGGCACTGTAGGCCATTGGTGAATATTTCAATGACGCTTTTTGTTGATCCTTACATACTAAGAAAAAATGTTTCATAATTTTCAATTAATAAAAACAGTGTCCATTGCCATGTTCAAAATGAGTCACAAGTTCAAGCTAACCTCAACAACTTAGTGAGTCCCTAAGCAATTTAATGTGACTCTGTTTCAAAATTTAAAAAAAAGGGAGGCGGGTGCTAAAGATGATCTCAGTGGCTAAGCTCTCCCAGAGTCAATCCCTTCTACCAAAAGAAAAATGAGTCATTTCTGGAAAGTTGACAATTACTGGTTATTGTCAATAATCCATTTCAATGTTCATTCCATACTGTTTTATATCAGATCTTCACTTTTCTTTTGACTCTGATTATAGAATACAAAGTGCTATATAGATTTAATGTGATTCCAATTAAAATCCCAACATCATTCCTTATAGACATAGAAAAGACAATCATGAAATTCATTTGGAAGAATAAGAGAGCCAGAATAGCCAAAGCAATTCTTAGCAAGAAGAATGAAGCAGAAGCCATCATAATACCACACCTTAAACTATACTACAAAGCTGAAGTAACAAAAATGGTATGGTACTGGCACCAAAATAGACATGTGGCCCAACGGTACAGAATAGAAGACACAGAGACAAACCCACTTAAATACAGTTATCTTATTCTAGACAAAGGTGCCAAACACGCACACTGGAGAAAAGATAGCTTCTTCAACAAATGGTAATAGGAAAACTGGAAATGCATTTGCAGCAAAATGAAACTAAACCCCTATCTCTCACTATGCACAAAATTCAACTCAAAGTGGATCAAGGACCTAGGAATTAGACCAGAGACCCCACACCTAATAGAAGAAAAAGTAGGCCCAAATCTTCATCATGTTGTATTAGGACCTTACTTCCTTAACAAGACTCCTATAGCATAAGAAGTAAAATCAAGAATTGATAAATGTGATGGATTCAAACTAGAAAGCTTCAATGAAGTGAACAGAGAGCCAACATTCTGGGAACAAATCTTTGCCACACACACATCTGACAGAGCACTAATCTCCAGGATATAAAAAGAACTCAAAAAACTTAATACCAAAAAACCAAATAACCCAATCAATAAACGGACTAAAGAGCTGAACAGACATTTCTCAGAAGATATACAATTGATCAACAGACATATAAAATAATGTTCAACATCTCTAGCAATCAGAGAAATGCAAATCAAAACTACTCTAAGATTTCATCTTGTGCCAGTCAGAATGACAATTATTAAGAAAATAAACAACAATAAGTGTTGGTGAGGTTGTGGGGGAAAAGGCATGCTCATACATTGCTGGCGGGACTGCAAATTGGTACAACCAATCTGGAAAGCAGTATGGAGATTCCTTAGAAAACCTGGAATGGAACCACCATTTGACCCAGATCTCCCACTCCTAGGTCAATGCCCCCAAAATATAAAAACAGCATGCTACAGTGACGCAGCCACTTCAATATTTATAGCAGCTCAATTCACAATAGCTAAACTGTGAAACCAACCTAGGTGCCCTTCAACAGATGAATGAACAAAGAAACTGTGGTACATATACACAATGGAATATTACTCATTAAAAGAGAATAAAATTATGGCATTTGCAGGTAACTGGATGGAGTTGGAGAATATCATGCTAAGGGAAGTAAGCTAATCCTAAAAAAATAAATGTCAAATGTTCTAAGTGAATGATGATCCATAATGGGGGAGAGGATATGGGAAGAATGGAGGAACTTTGGTCAAAGGGAAGGGATGGGGAGGGGCATAAGGGCAGTAATGAGATGGACCTCATAGCCCTAGGTTCATGTATGACTGCATATATGATGTGATTCTACATCAAGTACAACTGGAGAAATGAAAAGTTGTACTCCAACTATGTATGATGAATCAAAATGCATTCTGCTATCATGTATACTTACGGTGAGTAAATTAAAAATAAATAAATAAATAAAATAGTCCTCCCTGACTTTATTTTCTCAACATAAAGGGAACTGCAATTTACACATAAAATTTAAAACACACACAAACAAAAACAAAACAGAGGTAAACAAAATGTAAAGTAACACGATTCCACCACAGTGACTAAGATACATCTGGAGTCACTGGAAAACAAAAACAATATACTATTTGAAAGTCCCTCATTTTTAACCAAGAGGAACATTTTTTTTTTTAATATTTTTTAGTTGTCAATGGACCTTTATTTTATTCATTTATTTATATGTGGTGCTGAGAATCGAACTCAGTGCCTCACGCATGCTAGGCAAGTGCTGTACCACTGAGCCACAATCCCAGCCCCCAAGAGGAACATTTTCAACATAATACCTGTATGTTTGAATTTAGCTTTCTGCAACAGAATCATTGGCTTCTTGGCAAACTTGATGAGCTCTTCCTCCAGCAATGTTGCCTGCTGAAAGATGTCACCAACTTGTTCTCACTCACATTTCCAGAGTACTACAAAAAAGAAACATAATGTCTGCTATTCTATTGAATAAATCCTGACATGGACCAAACACCATATTTTGTTCCATATTTTAAAATTAGCAAAGGCAACTTCAGCTCAATAACTATTAGTTTTTAGGCAAAAAGCAACCACAACTTCTTACACTACTGTTTTACAGACTGACATTTCCTAGGTTCTGATTTAACTGGACACTGAGCAAATGATACTTACCATTCCTTAACATTCCTGTGAAATTGATTCTCTTCCAAACTGAATGCAAATCTGTGGACACAAGAGAATGCAAGCATATTTCTAACAACAACATGCATCGGGAAACATTTAGGTTTTAAATAAAAAAAATCAGGCCTCACTATTTTGAAAATTACTTTGCCCTGCCAGTTCAGTTTTCTCATCCCTAAAACAGAACGTCGAACAGGGCGACCTCATGGTTTCCATGACGTTTAATAAAGAAACCCAGTACTTGGGCTAGCGTCTGAAACAATGTCTGCAAACGATACATTTTAGCAATGACCCACTGTCACTGAGAATCATTCAATGTTACATAATGCATGGGGACAAAAAATGACCCAATTCAACTTCCTCTCGCGCAACGTAGGAACTGGAGCCCACAGGACTTAGTTCTTGGATTGCTACCCGAAGTCACTGCGCCTTCCCTGGCACCGGGACGTAAACTTTCATAAACTAGACTGCTCTATTTCATCACTAAACTTTGCAGGATCTCTTAGCAGTGTTAACCAGGAGCAGGAAGAAGCAAGAGAGGGTTTCTAAAGCAAGCAATTAAAAAAAAAAGGACAGGGGTAAGAAGAGAAACGGGACGCTCACGTGTGACGGTGACTCTTCTCCAGCAACGCTGCCTGCTGAAAGACGGGTCCTCCTTCACACCGGCCTCCCCTCCCCAGGTCGCAGGTCATTCGGTCCCCGTCCTCTCCAGGGGCCTGCTGGTCGCGTTCTCCCCCGCTTAGAAGTCCGGGTCCCAGGCGACGCTGCCGAGGCCACCGCATCCTGAACAGGACCCTGCAGATGGAACCGCCCGGGCCGTGATGAGCGTCTCTGCGTGAGGAGGAGCCCTCGGTGAGGACGGGGCAGCGGGGCGGCGGGCGGCGCTGTGGGGACGCGCGCTGGGCGGCTCCGGGGACGGGCGGCCGGGACGCAGTCTGGAGCGGGGCGGCAGGTCCTCCGCGCCCCACCCTCGTCCAGGCGCCGAGGCCGCGGCCGCTCCCGGCAGCGCACCTTCCTTGCCGCCCGGGCCTGCGAGCCGGGACCCGCCATCCCCCCCGCAGCCCCGCCGCCAGGGCTTCGGCGCGCGTCCCCTCGGACCTGAGTGCGACGGCGGGTCAAAGTTCGCGCCTGGCTAGGCCCCGCCCACGCGTCTCCGTGGCGACGGCTCCGCACGCTTCCGCCTCTCCTGCTGGGGGCGGGGCCTGGGCGCGCCCCGCCTCCGGGCCGTCACTCCGCGGGCTGACCTGGGGTGGGACAGGTCCAGCTTCCTCACCTGGACACCAGCTCGGTAGGTGTGAGGCCGCGGCTGCCACATCATGGCCAGGGGACTGTGTGGACGCGGCCCCGCGGCTCGGGGTTCCGTCTGAACCTCCTGGTGAGCCTGAGGGCAGGGCTGCCTCCTGCAGGCCGGCACTGTGGAAGGGGGACGCCTAGCGGACACCATGGCCTGTAGCGGGGAATAAAGGGGAGCCAGTCTTCAGGGCTGCAGCTCAGGAGGGAGGCCAGCAGCCTGCCGCTCCAGGTGTGCGTGGGCCTGCGTGCTGTGGGGTTTGAGGTCAGAAGTGCGGAAGAGAGCGCTGGGGACAGGGGCCGTCAGCCAGCCCCTGCTGGTCGAGCAGGCCTCTCCAAGGGAGGAGGAGTGACTGGATGCACGCGAATGAATCAGCATTTCCCAACAACGGGAAGAATGCACTTCAAACTCTAAGATGTGATGACAGAGCTGCTCCGTGCTCTAGACCACCCGCCTCTCCGCATCATCTGTTTCCCTCTGCCTGGCTGGACCTCCAACTCTTAGCCCTGAAGGATGTGTCCTTTCTACTCTGAAGCCCTGTCATGGATTCCATGTCCACGCCCTGATTCCTGGTTAACTGCTTCCAGATCTCAGTTTAAACGTTGCCTACTCAGATCCTTACCCTACCCTGACTCCAGAGTAAGCCCTGCCTCCACCGCTTACTCTCTACCCCACCACCCAACATTATTTTCTTCCTGTCTCTGTGACCCAAGACTGCCCCTGTCTGATTCCACTGAACAACCAACTGTAGTACCAGGCATCATCAGAGGGTAGAAATGACCAGAGATTGCTGACTTGATGTTTGTACAGAATAGTTAATAGGACAAGGAATATCCTGAACATGTCAAATAACATGACAGGAAGTCAATGGATTATATCCTCAAGGGCAAAATCCTATGGTACACTGGTTCTCAAATTCAACTGCATGCTGGAACCACCTGGGAGCTTGAAAGGTACTGATGGCTGGATCACCTACTGACCCTGGGCTGATGGAATGGCTCTGGGGTAAGGTGGGACACTGGGGTTTTTTAATTAGCAGTGGATTATAATATAAAGCAAAGTTTGACAACATTGCTTTTTTTTTTTTTTTTTTACATGAAGCACTGTATGCATACAGATGCAGGAGGACACACATCTGCAGCATATGGCTAATTGATGTCCATAGATTGGGTGCACTGCAGGGACCAGCATCTTGGCTAGGAGCACCACCAGCCCCCTGGAAGCCTCCTGTGTCCACCTTCCAAGGTAAATCAAGGCCCTTCTGTCCAAGCATGGACGAGTTCTCCCTGCTGTGAGACTTCAGCGTGGATCACCACACCCTCCCTGAGTCTGCTTTGAGGAGAAGTGCACTGGACAAGTGTGAATCCCATGGGATGTGTGTGAGCAGGCTTCCTGGAAGAGGCCAGAGCGAAGGGAGGGTGTGATCTGGGCAGGAGACCAGAGAGGAAAGGGGGGAAGGGAGGGAAGCTGGCCAGGGCAGGGCAGCGGCCCCATTGAAAAGAGGCCACCAGGCAGAAATGCTGCAGATCCTCTTCTAAAGAAGCCCAGGTGGGCCTGAGGTGTGTCAAGGTGCAGCCTTCCTTGCAAATATGCTGAGTTGGTGTTCAAGTGGCATTTCACAATTTTTTTTCAGAGACCCTATACTGTGTTGGACTTGGATGAGTATAGAGGTAAATGGAGTTCATATTTCAATGAGGGGAGACAGGTCATAGACTGGTAAAAATTAACATAGAAAATTATTTTTCTGCACATTGTCTCCATCATTCAATGAAAATCTAAAAGAATACAGAGAAACATAAGCAAAATTGTCTGAAATTTTTCCCTGAAAAAAGTACATTGTGTTTAGCTTAGAGAAATCTGCAACATTTCACAATATGCTCAAGCAGGCCTCCTAAGAAGCTTTCTGACAAAATTAAAGTGCATCTTTATTTCCCAGTAAGACAGAAAGAACACTTTCTCTTGGAGAACCCAAACCCAAGCAATTGAGACTTACAGATCTCTTCTGGGAACTTGTGCTGTGCTCTCCACAACATTCACAGGTCAGTTCCATTCCCAATATGTCTCATTGGTACTCCTTTCACATATATGACAAGCTGGTGGTTTTATATTATCTACTGTTCCCACTTCAAAATTGATAAACAAAGCCAGGCGCAGTGGCGCAAGCCTGTCATCCCAGCACTTAGGGAGGCTGAGACGGGAGAATTGCGAGTTCAAAGCCAGCCTCAGCAATGGCGAGGCGCTAAGCAACTCAGTGAGACCCTGTCTCTACGTAAAACACAAAATAGGGCTGGGGATGTGGCTCAGTGGGTCGAGTGCCCCTGAGTTCAATCCCTGGTGCCAAAAAAAAAAAAAAAAAGATAAACAACTGTAAAATGATTATTCATCAAAAGAAAATTTTACTAGGATCCAGAAATCATCATATTTACAAATGTATGTAAGGTATCTATTTATGTATGTATAGGTATCTGTCACTATTGGTTTTCTCTTTAAGAAGCAGCAAGCTTGAAGAAATAAGATATTCCAGCCCTTGTTTTACAGAGAGCAGAGGGCTTTACACTGTGGACTCATGGGGGGCACAATTGATAAGTTACAAAAGAATGAAATAGACCAATGATCACTGGGTGTTGTCAGTGGAAAAGCAAGCATCTTGCATGTTTCATACTTACCTCATTCTGGGAACAAGGACAGAGAGCAAGTCCTCTGTTTACCCTTTTAGGTGCTTATATTTCCAGTATTTCAATGCATCTTTAAAAAATAAAGTTATTTGTTACCTAAATCTGAAATTGACACTTTTGACAGTATAGAAATAGCCCCACAACACTAAAAATTATACCTTCAGAAAGGTCATGAATGTCCCCATTCCATTAAAATGAGAAACACATCTACCTTTGGACCCCCAGTGTTCCAATGATCTGTAGCTACTCTCAGTATAATAAAAACCCTTCCATGCTTGATGGAAGCAAAACAGGACACTAGCAGAGGCAGCTTCTCAGAAAGAACAGAACCTTCAACAATATTTTCTAGGCTCAAAATATGGGGGGGGGGCTGGGGTTGTGACTCAGTGGAAGAGCACTTGTCTGGCATGTGTGAGACCCTGGGTTCAATCCTCAGCACCACATATAAACAAACAAATAAATAAATAAAAAGATCCATTAACAACTAAAAAATGATTATTCAAAAAATATATATATAGGGGGCTGGGGTTGTGGCTCAGTGGTAGAGTGCTTGCCTGGCATCTGTGAGGCATTGGGTTCAATTCTCAGCAGCACATATAGATAAATAAAATAAAGTTCCATTTACAACTAAAAAAATATTAAAAAAAAAAAAAAAAAAACAACCCATAGACTGTGCAGCCCACCACCATGGAAATGCCCAACCCACACAGCGTGGTCCACTGCCGTGAAGAGGTCTGACTAACACCACATGGCCCACCACCCAGATGCCCAACCCACACCATGTGGCCCACATGGCTGAGAAACCCTCCATGGATGCAGAGAGGAACCCCACACTGCGGTTCCCTATTCACCAACCTACCAAAACTGCCTTCATTTTGGGACATTGCAGTCACCATAACCATAGCCATAGCCATCCTGACATGGCAATCTTCACCACAGGACATCAGACAGGGCCAGGAGGCAGCTGCCCATTGCAACACCACACACCACACTGTGGCATTATCAAATAAGACACCCAACGCCATCGTTCAGCCCATCCTTCCAGCCTCCATATTGGGACACCTCCACCACCATCTTAAGTTACCTCTGCTGCCACCTCTGCCATCTTTATCTAGGGCAGCATCCACATTGGGACACTGGGGCCTGGAAGCTTCAGATTTGATGATGAAATAAAAACCTTCCACGATAAAAGTTAAAAGAATTTACATCAAGAAAGCCTGCACTACAGAATATTCTTTGCAAAATATTCCAAGAGGAGAAAATAAAAACATTAAGATACCTACAGACTTGATGCTACTGCTTCCACCAACTAGGGGCATGGCCACTTCCATTTAGGGACAAAAACCAGGATCTGTAAAACGGTCACCAAGGTCCATAGGGGCCCAGTTGCACAGAAGATGTCTCTACTCGGTATACTAACTGACAACATCCTGAGGCAGAGGCAACAGGGAGCCTTCCATGGGGTGCGTCTCTCTTTTTCTCCTGTTAAAACCCAACTTCTCTTGATTATACATTCACTAGTCCTATAAACTAATACCTCTATATTCTTACATCCTATCTCATAAACATCACAGCCTACTCCCTCATCCACCTTTAGAAAGAGTAAACCCTTATGCAAATCTATTGGCTCTATGGTAGAAGATAACTGAACTCATCATTTGTGTTTATAGTGAAAAAACTCTAAAGGTCAAAATAGAATGTAATTGATTTATGCCTACATATTGGTTGTATTGGGTGCTTTAAACATTGATATTCCCCTTAAAGATGAGATATTGGTAACCTTTAGGGACACTACAAGATTATAGGGTAGAAGCTGTAATACCTCAGATCTGCACTGCAAGAGAAGAAGACACAGACAATATGAAAAAAACAAAGGAGAAAAGTACCCCGAACAAATCAAGATACTACAATAGAATCCATTGATAGCATAATAGATGAAATGTCAGAGAGAAAGAGTACATAATGTTAATTATTAAAATGATCTATGAGCCGGGCGCGGTGGTGCAAGCCTGTAATCCCAGCACTTAGGGAGGCTGAGACAGGAGAATCGCGAGTTCGAAGCCAGCCTCAGCAATGGCGAGGCGCTAAGCAACTCAGTGAGACCCTGTCTCTACATAAAACACAAAATAGGGCTGGGGCTGGGGCTCAGTGGTCGAATACCTCTGAGTTCAATCCCCAGTACCAAAAGAAAAAAAAAAGGCTAAAATGATCTATGAATTAAAGAATGTTCTAAGTGAGTAAATACAGGCAAAAATTGATAACTCCAACAAAGAGATAAGAGAACAAATACAAGCAACCATTGATCACACCAAAAAAGAGATAAGGGAGCAAATACAGATAGCAAAAGATTACTTCAAAAAAAGATAAAAAATCATTGAAATGAAGGAAATAATAAACCAAATAAAAAACTCAGTAGAAAGCATCACCAACAGACTAGATCACTTGGAAGATAGAACCTCAGACAATGAAGACAAATTATACAATCATCAAAATAAATATGACCACACAGTGAACATCCAAGAATTATGGGATAACAGTAAAAAACCAAACTTAAGATTTATCAGGATAGAGGAAGGCACAGAGATCAAATCAAAAGAATGCACAATCTCTTCAATGAAATAATATCAGAAAATTTCTCAAATATTAAGAATGAATTAGAAAATCAAATACAAGAGGCTTACAGGACACCAAATATACAAAATCACAACAGATCTGCATGAACACATGTTATAATAAAAATGCCTAGCATACAGAATAAGGATAGAATTTTAAAAACCACAAGAAAGAGGAATTGGATTACATATAGGGGAAGACCAATTTGGATTTCAGTATATTTTTCTTTATTATTTTTTTTAATGTGGTGCTGAGGATCGAACCCAGTGCCTCACGCGTGCTAGGCGACCACACTACCACTGCGCCATGATCCCAGCCCCCAGTATATTTTTCAACCCAGAGCCTCAAAGCCAAAAGATTCTGGAGCAACATGTACCAACCCCTAAAATAAAATGGTTGCCAACTAAGAATCTTATATCCAGCAAAATAAGCTTCAAATTTGATAATGAAATAAAAACCTTCCATGATAAACAAAAGTTAAAAGAATTTACAATAAGAAAGCCTGCACTACAGAACATTCTTGGCAAAATATTGTAAGAGGAGAAAATGAAAAACCACATTGAAAATCTGCAAAGAGAGGAACTACACTAAAGGAAAGGCCAATCAAAGGAGAAACCAAGTCAAGTTAAAAACCAAAAATAAACCAAAATGACCAGAAATACAAATCATGTCTCAATGATAACCCTGAATGTCAATAGCCTAAACTCATCAATTAAAAGATAGAGACTGGGGCTGGAGTTGTGGCTCAGTAGTAGAGCACTTGCCTAGCATGTGTGAGGCACTGGGTTTTATTCTCAGCACCACATATAAATAAATGAATAAAATATATGTCCATCAACATCTAAAAAATATTTTTTTAAAAAAGATATAGACTGGCAAATTGGATTTTTAAAAAACCCCAACAATAGCTGCCTTCATGAGACTCATCTCATGGGAAAAGACATCTACAGAATGAAGGTGAATGGAGGGGAAAAAACGTTATCACTCACATGGACTGTGTAAACAAGCAGGGGTTTCCATCCTCGCATCAGATAAAGTGGACCTCAAACCAAAGTTAGTGAAAAGAGATATAGAAGGTCATTTCATACTGCTTAAGGGAATAATCAACATGATATAATAAGTATAAATATTGGGGGCATAGGCCCCCAAAATGGGACATCTATGTATATGAAACCAACTCTTCTCAACTTCAAGAATCAAATAGACATAACAAAATAATATTGGGTGATATTAACATACAACTCTCACCATTGGATAGATCTTCCAAACAAAACCTAAACAAAAAAAACTATAGAACTTACTAAAACAATCAATAATTTAGACTTAACAGACATATATAGAATATTCCATCCATCGACAAGTGAATACTTGTTTCTCAACACCACATGGATCCTTCTCCAAAATAGATCATATGTTATGCCACAAAGCAAGTCTTAGCTAATATAAAAAATTAGAGATACTATCCTGCATTCTATCTGACAATAATGGAATGAAATTAGAAATCAATCATAAAATAAAAAATAGAAGTTACTCAAACACCTGGAGAGTAAGTAATATGCTATTGAATGATTCGTGGATAACAGAGGCCATCGGGGGGGAGATAAAAAAAATTTTAGAGGTAAATGAGAACTCTGATACAACATATCAAAATCTCTGGGACACTGTGAAGGCAGTGCCAAAAGGAAACTTCATTACATTAAGCTCATTCATTAAAAGAAGAAAAAGTCAACAAATAAACAACCTGACATTATATCTCAAAGCCCTAGAAAAAGAGGAACAAACCAACACCAAAAGAAAGTAGAAGACAGGAAATAATTAAAATCAGGGCTAAAATCAATGAAATTGAAACACACACACACACACACACACACACACAGAGAGAGAAATAAAAAAATTGACCCCCAAAAGGTGGTTCTTTGAAAAATAAATAAATAAAATTGACAAACCTTTAGCCATCCTAACAAAAAGAAAAAGAAAGAAAACTCAAACTCAAGAGAAGTTGGGAGAAGTTGGCAGAAGAGATGGTGGGAGAAGGTGGTATATGGTGGGATAAGAGGCAGTAAAAGAAGAGAAGGTGGGAGAAGGTGGGAGAAGTTAAGAGAAGATTCTAGAAGGTGAGGGAAGAGATTGTGGAATAAGGTGGGAGAACGTGGGAGAAGGTTGGAGAAGAGAAGGTGGAAGAAGAAAAATTGGGAGAAGGTGGGAGAAGAGAAGGTGGGAAAAGAGAAGGTGAGAGAAGGAGGGCAAAGTTGGGAGAAGGTGGGAGAAGGGAGGAGAAGTTAAGAGAAGGTGGGAGAGGTAGGAGAAGAGAAGGTGGGAGAGGTAGGAGAAGAGAAGGTGGGAGAAGAGAAGGTAGGGGAAGTGAAGATGGAAGAAGGTGGGAGAAGGTGGGATCTCACACATGCTAGGCAAGCACTCTAACACTGAGCTACAGACACATTCCTTTGAAGGTTTACATTCTAGAGGAGAAAGCTAACAAATACACCACAATAAAAATGACCTTCCCACTTTCCCCCACCTTCCCTCACCTTCTTTCTAAGTTGCCTCAGGCTCCCTGGTAGTTGGGGCTACAGGCATGCACCACCATGCCCAGTGACAATTTCAATTTTAATAAAGTCCACATTATTAATTCTTTCAAGGATTTGTTCTGAAGCTGTATCAAAAAACTCATCATGAAACATGGTTATTTTCTAGTTTCACATTTTCCATATAAGTCCATGGACCATTTAGAGTGAGTTTTGTGAACATTATAAAGGTTTTTCATGTTCATTTCTCCCAGATAGTTTCCAAACACTTCATCACCCTTTTTGGAGCAGATTTTCCTTTCTTCATTGAATGTCTTTTTATCTTTGACAAAATCATACTGCCTGTATTTAGTGGGTATGTTTTGGGCTCTCCACTCATCTCCATTTCTCTGTGTATTCCTTTACAGCATCACACTTTCTTCACTGCCTCAGCTTTCTGATAGGATTGGGGATACAGATGTGTGAGTTCCTTGTCCTTCTGTAATTTGTGTCATCTACTCTAGGTTAAGAAAAAGTTTCTTGAAAATTTGAGTGTTGCACCAAATCTGCAGATCAAGTTTTTGAGAATTTCATCTTGACCATATAAAGACCTAAAAAAGGAATATTTCTGTGTTTATTTATATTTTGTTTGATTTTTTCTATTGCATTGAAAGATTCCTAAAAGTGCAATTGTAATATAAAACTTATATTTTAAGTTTTCAGTTTTGGGGTGTGTATTAGAGTTCTCTAGAGGAAGAGAATCAACAGGAAGTATAATTATAAAAAGGGGACTTATTAGGTTGGCTTATGTGAGCAGAAGCTGGATAGTCCACAATGGCCATCTGCATGCTGGGGAGCTGGAAGAATCAGTAGCTGTGAAGTCCATGAGGCTAAAGCCCCAGAAAAAGAGGGCTCAACATTGCTACCCTAGTATGAGACCAGAGGCTTCTGGAGAATTACTGGCAGAGTTGCTTTGGGAGAATGAAGAAGCAAGAGTCTGATATCCTTAGATGATCACAGCAGAAATCAAGAACCTGTTCAAGAAGAATTGAGCTTCATCTGCTTCTGCTTTCTTGTTCTTCCAACTTTTATTCCATCCAAGCTATCATCCTATTAGATGGTGCTCTCCATGCTTAGGGAGGGTCTCCATTTCAGTTGGCTATCCTATATGCCAATCATTCCTAGACACACCCATAAACCCCTTAATCCTCAGTGTCTCTTAATCCAATCAAGCTGACAATTCAAATGAACCATTACAGGGTGCTATTGTAAATGGAATGGTTTAATTTTTTCTTATTCTAGTTTTTAAATTCTAATTTTCCCTATACATTACTGCTGATATATAAGAAATCATTTGACTTTTGCCTATTAACCATGTTTTTTTTTTTTGCTGTTTTTATCCATTATGATCAAACATGGGGTGGTGGATTCTATTGCTGTTTGATTTCCAAAATTGTGGCCTAGAAAAATCAGAACCATGAATTTCAGAACTTCACCAGGACTGCCACAAGGGGGCGCAAGGCTGCTGCTGAACAGTGAGCACTGAGCATCCTCAACTGCCCACAGTGGCCAGCAGGGGGTGCTCAGAGTGATTATTTTCTGGTCCCTTTGAATTATCGGCCTGTCAGGAATGAGTGTCCTGTGCCCACAGCAAGCTTCCTTCTCAGGACTCACCTAGGGAAATGTCATGCCTAGGGACACCTGGGGGCCATGTCCACAGTGAGGTAACCCTAAAGTTCAAGACCTGCCCTAACCTTCACCTTGCTGTCCTCCAGGGGAGACCATGGCTGTGGACACCTTGGGGCTATGACTGTGGTGACAAAAGCTCCCTTCTTCTAGGGACCCACACGGGGAGATGCTGTGTCTGGGGACACTTGGGTGACATGTCCACAGTGAGGTGACCCTACCGCTAATCCTGAGACCCACCCAGGAAGAGACCATGGCTGCAGACACCTTGGGGCCATGACTGTTGTGGTAGAGCCTCCTTGGCACCCTCACAGGGAGTTGCCTTGGCTGGGGACACCTAGGGACCATGTGTATCATGAGAGTTCTTCCCCTTGGCATCTACATGTGGAGATGCCACTGTGGTTTTGGGATACCTAAAGTCAATCTGAGGAAAAGGAGGTGAAGAATAAAGAAAAGCCTCTTGTCAACTATCCCATGTGCTGAGGAAGAAGCTATGCTATGTTCTTTACTTTTTTTAAAAGGCTTTTTAAAAACATATTTTTAGTTGTAGATGGACACAAATCTTTATTTTATTTATTTTTATGTGGTGCTGAGGATCAAACCCAGTGTCTCATGCATGTGAGGCAAGCGCTCTACCACTGAGCCACAACCCCAGCCCCTGTTCTTTACTTTTGTAGGTAATATTTTAGTGGGACTTAATTTTATAAAAATATCCTTTGGTTAAGGCTTTGGCTGCTCATTGTCATAGTATGTTAAAGTACATTTTATGGGAAGAAATCCCAAGAAAATGAAAGGAGAAACCCTGAGACATAAACTCAAGATAGTGCAGGGGAGACATTGGGGTCCCAGCTCCTGGAGTCTCACTAGTTCCTGAGGGGAAGGGCTAGTGCCACCTCATTTTTTTTTTTTTTATTTTTATGGCTATCTTTAAAAAAAAGTGTTAAAGTACTTGAAAAATATTGAGAAATTGATGTATCAATGTGATAATAACATTGCGGCTGTATTGAAGGGGTCTTCCCACTGTGTGACTATGAGTTTTGTAGACAATACCAGGGCTTTCTGGGTAAGTCTGCACACAGTCGAGTGGCCCACCTGACAATTACCAGAAGCCACTATGGTGACAACTGTGCCTGAATACACTACCCAGAATCCCTGGGGTGCCTGGGAAAACATATTGGTACAGCTCCCACAGTCCTTTGTGGAGAGGGATGGACAGGCAGTCACTGAGCTACACTACCCAGATTCCTTGGGATACCAGGGCAAGCACATGGCCCAAAGCCTCCAAAGGCCTCCTTGGTGAGGGTTGAGCGGCACAATGCCAGTCTGCACTGGTAGAATCTTCATGGTTCCCTGGATATCCGCATGGCATGCAGCTCCCAGCCTCTGGGGTGAAGGATGCATGGGCAGAACAAATGAATACACTAACCATGAACCTTGGGTGCCTGCAGCTCCAAGAGGTCTCTACAATAGAACTGGACATCACTGCCTAGAGTTCCCAAGCTTCCACTTGTGAATACGCAGCCTGGAGCTCCCATTGCCCTCCATGACCTATACAAGCAGAATACACCACTATACTGCTCAGAATGCCTGGGGGGAAATGTTCAGACTGCACCTCCGATAGTCCTCTGTGGTAAGAGCTGCATGTGTATGTAACTGGTCCACAGTACTAGCAAATTTCAGGGTGCCTGTGAAAGCATGCAGCTGCAGCTTACCTAGACATCTGGCAGAGGTGTGTGGGGGAAAAACACTGGACTACATTACCCACAACTCTCAGGGGCAGCAGAAGCTCACATGAGAGCTGTGCACTAACAAAATGTGGGACTGCATCACCCACAGTCCTAAGAGGGAAGAAGCTCTCAGCGTCACCCACAGAGAACCAGCAAAACACTGGACCACCTTACCCACAGTCTTCTGTGGTGGGGATTTCTCCCATCAGGAGCTGTAATAATGTGGGACTACATCACCCACAATCCTCAGGGGGTGGGGATGGGGCACACATAGGAATTCCCCCATCATGAACTGTAATAATGTGGGACTACATTACCCACAATCCCTGGGGAGGAGGTGGAAATAACAGGAGTGTCCTGCCTCCTGTGAGCTGGTAAAACATGGGACTAAATGATTCACACTCCTGAGGTGGCAGAATCTCCCAGGTCCCCCACCCCACAGACAGACAGCAAAACACTAGACTACACTACCCTCAGCCCTCAGAGAAAGAAGCTCTCAGGAGCCCCCTTCCCCCCTTTCCCCCTTCCCCCCTCTCCCCCACCTTATGAATGGGCAAATTGCTGAACTACATTATCCACAACCCTGGGAGGAAGGTGGAAGTGCACAGAACCAACCCGTCTGAGCCAGAAAATACATGAGACTTAATTATCCACAATCCTAATGGGACAGAAGTTCCCTGGGTTCTGCAGAGAACCAGCAAACTACTGGACTACATTACCCACAACCCACAGGGGTGGGGGCAGCACACAGAAGCACACTCCCAGTATAAACTGGCAACATGCTGCACTACATTACCCACAGCCCTCAGGGACGGAAGCTTGCAGGAGAACTCCTTCCACCACTTCCTGTGGGTGGGCAAAATTCTGGACTAAATGACCTACAATCCTAAGGGAGTTGAAGTTCCCTGGATCCCCCATAAAGAGCCACCCAAACGCTGAACTACGTTACAACTGTCAAGATTACAATTAGGTTTATGAAGTTGGCTGGCTCTAACCATGGGAGATCCTGGGTGCCCTGGGTGCTTCCTCACCCAAAGGATTATGGGTGATGTAGTCCTGGATCTTATCCACACACCTCTGCCAGGAGATCCACGGAAGTTGAATACTACATGCTCGCTCTCATACCTTGAGGAATTTGAGTAGCTTTAGGGTTAGGGGTAGGGCTAGTCAAAGATTAGCCACATGGCTAGGGTTTGTGAGATTGGCAAAACGAAGCGGTTGCAGGAGATTCCTCCCATTAGAATTGTGGATAATGTAGTTCTGTGATTTAGCTTCTCTGTGCAGAAAATTCTGGGAACTTCCTCCCTCTTAGGATTATGGGTAATGTAGTCCCAATTCTCTGCCCACTGGTGGGTATTCAGGGAGTCTCCTCCCTAAGGATTGTGGGTAATGTAGTCCCATGGTTTGACCTTATAAAACAAAGGATTCTGGTAACTTCCTCCACCATAGAATTGTGGGTCATGTAGTCCCACGTTTTACACTAACTGGGGAATTGTGGGAGCGTCCTCCCCTCTTGGACTTGTGGGTAATGTAGTCCCATGATATAGCCTCTTTGTCCAAAGGATCCTGGGAACTTCCTCCCCCTTAGGATTATGGGTAACCTAGTCCCAACATTTGCCTGCTCACGACTAGGTATTTTTGGATGCTGCCTCTCCTAAGTATTGTGTGTAAAGTAGTCACAGGCTTACTGCTTACTTTGGGAATTCTGGGAACTTCCTCCTCGCATAGAATTGTAGGTAATGTAGTTCCATAATTTTTACTACCTTTGGGGAATTGTGGGAGATTCCTCCCTGTTAGAATTGTGGGTAATGTGGTCTCACAATTTGTCCTCACCATGCAAAGGATCCTGGGAACTTCCTCTTCTAACCATATGGATAACATAGTCCCAACATTTCCTTGCTCACTACTAGGTATTCTGGGTATTCTGGGAGCCTCCTTACTGCTTGGCATGCTGGGCTATATAATCCCAGGTTTTGCCTGTTCACTGCAATAGATCCTGGGAAATGCATCTTCTTAGTGTCGGGTCTGCTTGGGAGCCAGCGTCAGCCAGACGGCGCCGGCGCAGGCTGCGGGGAGGGGGAGGCAATCGGCCTGCGCCTGCGCGGGCTGCAGGGAGGGGGGAGGCAATCGGCCCACGCCAACGCGGGCTGTGAGGCGGCAATCAGCCCGCACCCATGCGGGCTGCAAGATGCGAGGTGCCGATTGGCCTGTGCACATGCGGGTTGTAAGGAGGGAGGTGGCAATTGGCACGTGCACATGCGGGCTGCAGGAAACGGAGTGGCGGATGGCCCAGCAGATGCGAGCTGCAGGGAAAGAAGCGGGAAGTGGCCCATATGCGGAAGGAGCAGCCGGCCGTAAGCAGAAACCAGAAAAAAAAGAACTCTGACGTCAGCAAGAGGCCCTGACCAATACCAGGGGTACAGGACTCTGGATGCCCTCCTCTTCCTGCCTCAAGCCCTTCTCTTCCGGCCTTAAGCCTTCCCCTTCCTGACTGAGCCCTATGAATTCTTTGTGCTTCCAAACCCACGTCCATTTTCTCCCCAGCCGCCCTGTTGAGCGGGAGTTTGCCCGGGAGTGTGCTTCCCAGTAAAGCCTTTCCGGAGGTTTTGCTTTGCAATTGGTGCTTGCTCAGCGGTTTTATTTTACCTCCTTTGGTCATTTAATCTTACACTTAGAATTGTGGGAAGTAAAGTTCCATGATTTGCTTGCTCACTGCTGGATGTCCTGGGAGACTCTTCCTCTAAGGATTATGGGTAATGAATTTTTGATTTACTACTCACTTTGGGGAATCCTAGGAATTTCCAGCCTATACAATTGTGGGTATTGTAGTTCTAGATATTACCACTTTTGGTGGCAGATATTGGGAAATTACTTCATCTTAAATTATGATTGATGTTTCCCTCGTAGAAGCAGTCCTGTAACCAGCAGACCTGTGACCCTCCAGTGAACCAGGTAGTGTCACACTTCCTGGGCTCCTGGGCCACGAGGCAGCTGGAAGCCGGCAGGGTGCTGTGCTCCGTGTGTTCAATCTGGCTTTTGCCCTGCTGCTGCCAGCCACTGTGCACAGAGACCCAGCCTCCCCTCCACGTGGGCAGGAGTCACCAGCTGGACATGGAGGTGGGTCCAGAAGGAAACCCTTGCTGAAGTGAGCTTCTCTTGAGCCCACAGGTATCTCCTCTCCAGGAAGGAGACCACTCACATGACGGGATCAGAGAACTCCGAGGTCAGGAGTCTGTCCTGTGCCAAGACCCTCTGACCAGAGGCTTCCGCTGGGAGTAGCTGAGCAGAGGCAGAAGAGCACCGGGACAGAGCAGTTCCTAGAGTGGCTGTGAATTGCCCAGGAGCAGCGAGAAATCACGAAGTCCTGAGTGAGTTGCTTGCTTGTCTGTTTGGGTTAGGGTTGAGGGTTTAGGGTTAGGGATTAGGATTAGGGTTAGGCTTAGGGGTTAAGGGTTAGGGTTTATGGTTAGGGTTAGGGTTAGGGTGTTAGGGTTAGGGTGTTAGGGTTAGGGTTAGGGTTAGGGTTAGGGTTAGGG